>JAPYZP010000016.1:0-57549 GCA_030522985.1 Torymus sinensis | reverse complement strand
GCTGCAACCGTATGTATCTTTGGTTCGATTGGAGTAGCTCGTAAGTTAATATTAAATAAACCTTATTTAAATGAAACGTTTTCTTCTCTCAGTGTATACGCCGTTCTCTCCATTCTTTCTCGAATCCGGCCGATTTAAAAGGCTCATTGTATATGTATCGTTTACCACGCAGAAAAGCGTGAGCGCGCGGGGCTCTTTCCTCGCAGATAATCCTATCTCTACAACTCCGCCTACCTTTTCACTTCTCTCTCTTATACCAACTTTCTCGCTTCCTCTCTTTCTCTACATGCTTACACCTCTGTATATATACCTATACTCTCCATTACCCGAGCGCAGAGAGAGAGAGAGAGAGGACATCGGTCCCATCCTACTACCGCTAATTACAGATGCAATTCCGGGCGATTTAGCACCCTCTCGACAGTCAATCGTCATGAAACCATCATTAGCAAAGCCTAACGAACCAAACGGACGGGGGGAGGCAGCGTATACACGAACGCGCGTGTATCCACCCATAAATCTCTCCCACTGCTCCTTAATTTCTCTCTCCCCCTCTCGCCACTTCCCTTTCATCTTTCTCTCTCTTGCTGCATGCGCCACTACAATCTGCACGCAAAGTGCACGCAAGACGCGGAGCCGGAAAAGAAACGAAACGCGCGCGCGCGGACAAAGAGGCGAGTGCGCGCTTGCCGCGGACCAAGGGAGAGCGTGTTTTGGTACTGTCGAGTGTAAACAAAGGACCAGCGCGCGCTCGACTTCGTCTCTCTCTCTCTCTCCTCTCTTGTGCGCCCATTATTTCCTCTCTTTCGAGCGCTCGCACGCAGCGGCGGCGGCCCTGAGAGCCGTTGCTCCTCGCTCGCTTGCTTTTGATCATGTTTTCAGCGCGCGGAGAGAGAAAGACAAAGCGAGCGCCGCCACCATCGCCGCTGCCGCCGCGGCGGTTGTGCGGTTCGTGTATATGTACGGAGTAGGAGGCGGCGGTGGTGGAGAGGAGAGAGAAAGAGATGCGAGAGATCAGAGGGAGGGAGATAGGGCATATACAGCGGTTCCGCGGGTCCTGCGAGGATTGCTGCAGCGCCGTTTCGTCGAGCGACAAAGTTTCGGTGCGAGTTTCTTTTGGAGGGAATCGTTGATGCGCAACGGCATGTGTAGTGCCAGGTTTTGTGATTTTTATTTGTCCAAGGACTGTCGGTATATACCGTTAATGTCAAATTAATATTCCATTCCTTTAAACCTGCAAGGTAATTTCTCCAAACGTTAGCAGGTATATTTGCACTACCTCACATCTATTAGGCCACTCGTTAAATTACATCCAAATTTTAACGATCAACCAGGTCGGTATACCCATTGTCCCTCGTATTCGTTCGAAAATTCTACCTACCACCATCTTCTCCCCCCTCCTGCGAAAACTTCAACCGCAGTCGGACAAACTACCTGCTCCCCATCCCCTACACTTACCATCGCTCACTTGGGCCACGCGCCCGTCCGCTCTGTATTACTACCTGCCGGCAAATATATCCACGTGCGTAGCTCTCTCTCTCGGCTCAGCTCCCCCGACGCGTTAACGACGCGCTCTTATTCAAATCGGCAAAACTGCAGTACTCTCTCTCTCTCTCTCTCTCGTCTCGCATATCCGCTGGTTCAGCATTGCTAATTCGAGACGGAGAGGGCGCGCCAGTTCCAATTTATTCCGCAGAGCGACTATACATATACGCCGGCGCAGTCGTTTAAATAGAGTAGTTTTTGGATTAAACGCGAGCCGAATATATGCGCGGCGAGGGGAGGAAGGAAAGAGACTGCTGCACGTGTATGGCGCGTCGATTAAGAGGGAGGGTTTATTCGCGGCCGTGTGCGAGCTCGGTTTTTGTGGTAATCGCCTTGATGAGGTGCGTGTGTTATAAAGTTTTTGCGCGGGGTAGTACGGAGGTAGTTTTTTTTTTTTGTAGTTTGCGACCGTTGGGTCGGTGATTTCGTAGAAATATGGGTTGGAGAAGTTTTACTACGAATCTGTTACATAAAATGTATCTAAACAAAAGAGTGTTATATACTTTGTAATGACTTTGATATATATATATATAACTTTTATCTATTATCCAATTACGAAACTTTAAGGATAGATAAATTAAATACGAATTTCTTCCATCATCATCGTCCCCTCCGCGCCACCCAATCAACCATTTCCCCCGCTCGTATAATAACCCAAGAGCGCGCTTCGCGAAGACAATGCCCCTCTTCGTCCTTTCACAGAGAATTTAATTTGTACTTTATAGGAAGAGACCCGCGCGCACTTTCGGCGCCGATAAATCGGGCCTTTGTCGAAACTTGGCCCAAGAGAGAGAGAGAGAGAGCAGCGCGCACGACATAACTTTCGAGCGTTAATCGGCTCTCGGGGAGAGAGAAATTAGCTCTCGCCGTATAATTTCGCGCGCGCGCGGGGTAAGAATCAAAGGCGCCGTCGAAGGTCGGCTTCCGCGAACGCCGCGCCGCGTTTAGCATAGAGACGGGAGCGGGAGAGGAGGGGGGAGAGCTTTGGTCTGCGCGGGATAGGATCAGCGCCGCGCGCGTGTTTGTAAATATTTGAACGATCGCTATCGCGACGATGAGTGACTTTATATAGAAGAATACCGGTACTGTGCGCGCGGTGTGTGTGTGTGTGTGTGTATGTGTGTGTGTGTGTGTTTTATAATGCGAACGAGTAGAGTGCCTCTCGAGGAATCGTGGATCGATTGCGTCAGAGAATGAAATATTTTTGTCGGTTGTTGGGGTTTATAGGAAATTGAACTGTGATATATACTTTAACGATGACTTAGACTTTGGAATTATCGAATTATTAGAACTTACGGATCGGTGCTTTTTTTCTTTACGCCACATTTTTTCTTTGAAACAATCTTGATTTTCACTATAGAGTAGGAGATATTTCTCGACATTGTTAAAATAAAATTATTTTTCAATAATTAACTTCTGCACAAAACCATTGTCAGCGATATTACGTCAACCACGTACACCCTACATACAATTTCATTCCGACATCACAAAAAAAATCTCACACAATAATATCACCCGAGATTAAACGTTGCCATCGCGTTCACACACAATGCTATCAAAATTCGAACGCGCGACAGTCGCAACTCTCTCGTACGTACGCGCATACACACGACTCTATTCATAACGCATTTATCCGGCTTGGAAATCCCCACGCGGCTGCTATATGGAGAGCTCCATCACACAGCTGTTCGACCGGCCGGCTTTACGTCAGGCGCTCGCGCGCGCGCGTGAGTCACGAGAGACGACGCGAGTATAGAAAGGCGGGAAAAGAGGAAAACAATCGACGCCGAGCCGAAAGCTCCGACGCGACCTTTTGGGAAACGTGAATTTGATGGAAGAGGGGACGAATACAGTATTATAGTGTATACCACGCACTGTATAGGTATATGTGTCGGAATTGGATTGGAAAAGTTTTGTGATAGTGAGAGACAGTTTTAATAAAATTTATAAATAATTGTAAGTTGATAAAGAAAAAAAAAGTACGTAATACACTTTTCATTCAATTAAATTTATACGTCTTCGTACTTTACTTTTAATCGTTGGCAACGGGGTAGTACATTCTTCACACTAACTATTAAATTTCGCCCATAAAAGAATTCCTAAAAAAAAATGCCCCAACACCGTAATCCCAAACTCCTCTCTTTCTCTCCGGCGCAGACTTCACTCCTTCTCGGACGCAATAATCATCCGAATAACCATAAAAGTCAATTGTCATTAACCCAAGTACTGACTCCGTCCCTCAGCCTCGCTCTCTCTCTCTCTCGCGCCCGACATGGCACCGCACAGGCACCCGACGAGAAACACGGGCGAGGCCTGCCGCTACTGCCGCCGCAGGCAAGTCGGCGCACGCGCACATGCAAAGACGACGCGGCGCACGAGCAAAAAAAAAGCCCGGGGGCAGACGGACCGCGCGCGAAAGTTTTGGCGCGACGTCTCTGATCTTTCTCTCTCTGCTCTCGCTCTCCTCTCGTGCACAAAAATAACGGTCGTGCGGTTGGTTGCCGGTGTGTGTGTGTGTGTGTTACGACTTTTTGGTGCTTGTAAGAGGAAAGAAGAGAAGGAGGAGTGGAGGAAGCGTTTCCTCAATTACGTCAGCCTTTTGCCGTAATCAGCGGAGAGTCGCTGCTCCGGCTCGTGCTGTTGCATTACCAGGGGCCATGATTTTTGCATATACGCGCGCAGGAGGCAAGAAATGAGAGTTTCTTTTTATGAGTGGAGGGGGACTGGAGGACCTGCGGTTGGCTCCCTTTCGTGGTGCATCTGATTTTCAAAGTTTGGCGTGCAAGAAAAAACAAAACAAAACGTGTAAAATGATTATTTTTTTTATTTTTACATTGAAATAAATTTCATACAATTAATTGGTATAGCCAACTTCGTGGTCATAAGAATTTCAGTGTACACGTCAGTAAGTGTAAGAACTATTATATACATTAATCATAAAACCTTTCAACAAATTTCTCGAGAAACATTGTGTTTCACAAGCGGCGAATGAATTCTACAACAGGCCATTTTCTTCTTATTTATTAATTATGCATATATATGGATACTTCAGTGCAATAGCGACGAGGCTAGAAATTCTTTTAAGCCTATAGACAAAGGGAGAGTATTAATATTATATAATAATACGTAGTAACGTGACCACGCGATGCGCAATTTCGCATTAAATAAAAAATTCAACGTACGAGCATTGCGGAATCTCACACGCTTCCTTTCGAATAAATTAATAACAAAATAACCAAGAAGAAGCGACGACAACTAACGTAAGCTACTTTATGTGCTCGGTAACTACCGCCAAATAAAGGAAAAAAAGCGTTATCGTCCTCTTCCGCGAACTCAAAACCCCGCCATCAACGACATACATGCACGCGCGTATCGCATCTCTGTCGCGGCGGCTTTCATCGACGCCGGAGCGCGGCGCGTGCCGACGGCCGGCGTTCGAAAATAGCCGCCCCTCGCTCTTCTCTCTCTCGCTGCTTTCTCTTTTGCAAGGACCCGAGAGAGATGTGGCGTACGTGCTATACGAAAATAAATGGGTCTGAAGTTTGCATCGTTGGAGTCCAATACAAGCAAAATTGATATTAATTATTATAAACTTGAAGTAAAATCAAATATTTTTTTACTTCGTTGGACTCCAACGTTGCAAACTTCAGACCCATGAAAATAATCGGCTGTAAACTTTGTACGCTCGCATTGGCATAGGATAGTTTTTGAAGTGGTATAAGTAGGTACAGTAAAAACGGAAGTTGACATATGTTTTTGATGAGATAAATATGTGCGGTGGTGGGTTCTTTGTTGTGCAAGATTTATATAATATTAATCTATTATATTTACTAGCCGGTTATGCGCAATTACGGTTCTTAAGAATCCACGAAATTTGTCAGCTGAGTATAACAACAACAGCTGACTGTTGGTACACTAACTTTCCCCTTGATCGTTGACTTTCAATGTATACATTCAAAATTATCAGTAGTTCCCCGAAAGCAACCGATTCCGCGCGATATCGCGATCAGTACTGCAAAAATTGAGCGAATAACGTCCGTTATACCTTTGCACTTATATGAAATTTTATTACGCATTTGCAGACGCGCGCGCGAAAAACGACGAGGGGCACGATTTCACTCTTCTATACACTTACAATGTACAGCGCGAAATTTATATCCAACCGCGTCAAATCGCTGACAAACGAGCGAGCGAGAGCGCACACGAAAACACACGTATATAATACGCGCACGCACACAGCGAGCGAGCGAGCGCGAGTAATCGAGGCTTTGTCCTTCGGTGCTATTATAGAGCGCTAGCCGGCCGGCGAGAGCGCTAAGAAACAGCTGAGCGAGGCAAGTTTCTTCGTGATGGGCGACTGTAGCGCGTGGTCATATGTGTGTGTGTAGCGTATGAGTGAGCGAGCGGAAAACAATAATAGGGAAGAGCGACGATTTTTAATTGGACGTGTGTGGCGCCTGCTAGACGCTCGCTTAAACAGCGGAAAAACAAAAAAAAAAAACAATAATCACAAGTTTTACGCGAAAGAATTGCGAGGAATAATTAAATAGAAATCTTTTTTTTTGTTTTACCGGATGTATCGCGACCTACAGAATGCGAAAAATTATATTTTTTTTTCCTTTCTTCCCCCGCGACGAGCGACACATTTCAAACAATCATTTGTCCGCGCAATATTTTTATACACTCGAGACTCAAATGGTGAAAAACATAAATACACTTTTCCGAGAACTCGATTCTATAAGCACAAAACATACAGCCGTCACGTCTCGCGTGCCATATATACATTTCGAAAAAGCTATCATCCTCGAAACAACACCAGATCGGCACCGCGCACATATGATCACAGGAAGAAAAAAAAAAAAGAAAGGAATTTCGCGTCCATGCCGAAGAGACCACGTGACCTTCGGCGACACTACCGGAAAAACATTGCCGGACAGTCGGGAAGGGAGAGAGAAAAAAGCAGCGCGTCGACGGTTCCGAGAAACAGGGAATTCTCAGTACGGAGGTCGACGACACCGCGAGTTTTCTCGAAATGTATACCTAAATTTCGCCTATATATAGGAGGACATCACGAGATCGAGCGGATGACGTAATCTCGCGGCCATGTGATTCGCTCAGTCAACACGTATGTATATATATATATGTGTCTGCTGGAGGGGGGGAGGGGGGGGGGAATACTCGAGAGAGGTCGCCATATGATGGCCGCAGATCTTTGATATTGTGACCGGACATGGCATGGCATATACAATGAAATTTGCGAGCCTTCGCTCTACGTATATCAAAGAATGATTATAATAATGTTAAAATAAACTTTCTTACGGCAAAGAAAAACTTTAATCAACTTATATACAACGCTCAATTCACAGTATAACTTGTTAAAAATTCTGATACCTCTAGTTGAAAAAAAAAACTCATCGTAATCAATAAAAGTGCATAATACAGCATAAAATCAAGTGACGTGCAATTATTCATTTTTCGTCACTTTTTCACTACACACATCGGTGCGGTTTATCAAAAAATTCCATTCCACTAATTGTGCGATATCAAAACACTATGCAAAACTTCGATACGCGTGAGAAACGTTTATCCGACGGCAAACGGAGCGACGGCAGCCGGGACGCTCATATACAGATCTATCCCGGCTCGCGCGTGCACGCGCTTCCCACATACCAAAACACCGGCCGGTTCGCTTTGTTTTTCTCTATTGTACACTTCACGTGCTATGCGGTCGACGGCGACGGGAAAACTGTCCACAATGTCTCTCGATATTAGCCATATATACAGTTTCCGTCGGCGTCGACGTTTGTTTCGTCGACGATATGAGCTTGCGCGCACGAAACAAAAACGAAACTACGAAATGGCTCGGAAGAATTTTAGTTCCTTTCCCACGCAATATTACTTGGTGTACTTTTGCGACAAGGCAATTCGCTCTCATCCGAGACATTTCGTGGATGAAGAAAAAAAACACGTCGCGACAGTAAATAAAGAAGAAAAAAAGAGACACTCACCTGCAGAGGTCCGCCTCCTGCTCCTCGGTCGTCTCGACGATTTCCTCAAGCAGGTCGCTGCTAGCAAACACTGACATAATCCCGTGATCGCGCCGTTGTTTATCCTTTATAACCGAACCAAAACTCTATCTCTCTGTCTTATTGCCCACCAGCACCCTCTTCCTCTCGTTATCACACCCCCGCACTGCCTCTATCCCTTATATTCTCTCGCTCGGCGAGATATATATATATCGATATTCACACGGCAACTTTAACAAACAACACACCGTCTTCGCACCGTCTTCTTCACTGCACACAAGCACTATTTAAGTTTTCTCCAATGATAATAATATACACAGCGTGCGTGCTGCACGCCGCTGCTGCTCCTGCTGCACACGCGGCGGCTACGTCGTAATGGCGCGATACTGCCGCGCACTCCGCTTTGGCGGGAAACAGCTGAGGGGCCGTGTGCCTGTGTGTGCCTCCGTGTAGCAGGCGCGCGAGCGCACACCTATAGGTATATAGTAGAAAGAGAAAGATACGTGTGTACGTGTGTAGGTATAGAGCGAACTGGTATCACTCCGCCACCGCCGCGCCGCCGGTCTGCTGCTGCTCGCAGGGCCGTAGGCGCCGGTGTCTGCTCTTGGCCCCCCCTTGACGCTCGCCGCGCGATTATATTCGCGAGAGATAGGCGGCGGCGCACACGTATATATAAGCACTGAGATTTTCTTCTTTCTTCACACACACGTGTGTGAGTGCGTAGTTTTTTCTTCGCTGGTATATCGTAGTTGAAGATAAATTGTGTATAGAGCTCAGCTCGCGGTTTATATATATATATATCGAGGTTAGGTGGGTGAGAGAGATGCGTGGTAGTGTGCGGCAATATGTGTGTGTATCCTTGTGTGCTGCTGGTTGGCTTCTTGCTGCTACTGCTTCTGCTCGTCTCTTTCACCGGCTGAGACAGCCGCGGGCCAGCGCGAAAACTCGGCGATCGTTTCTTCGAGGCATGACTGACACGCGCAGCATGTCGTCGTCGTTGTCGTCGTCGTTCTACCGCCGCCCAGCCGACTTGTGACAATCCTGCACGCACGCACGCACACTCCACACACTCGCGTACACACGCACTCGAGAGCACACACGCGCGCGCGCGCTTACGCGCGGAGCAATGCACGCTCTCTGCTCCTGTTACTGCTGCTGCTGCTGCTGCTCACACACACTTGTCGACACACTCTGCTTATATACTACGTCGACGTAGTATATGTATATATATCTTCACGCGGACGAAATTCGCGCACAGAAACACGAACACGCCGCACTGCTCTCTTTTTTCTAGGTTAAGTGTCGCTGCTCCTCTCTGCGCGCACAGTTCTCTCTATCTCACTCTCTTTCCACTCTCTCTCTCGTTCTTCTGCGTTTCGCGCACACGCACACTCGCGTACACACTGTATACACGAAGCTCTATACGTATATATAGGTAGGTAGGTGTATATGTATACGTATATACACGATATCCCGTGGATGACACGCGGGCGGGCGCGCGCGAGCGACCAGCACACACACACACGCACTGCACCGACGGGTAAGTGTGCACAACACTGTACTGTACGTTCGGTGCAGTTACGTGTATTTCACTCACTTCACTCTCTTGTTCTCTCTATATATATTTATATATACGAGTTTATATATTGTTATCACGTGTGTGTGTGTGTGTGTGTGTGGGTTAGTGAAACAGCTGAGAGGCGAGACCACGCGCGCGTACGTACGAGCGTAGAGCTGCAGGCTGACTGACTTCGCGCCGCCGCGGCCGCCGCTCCGGCCGGTCGCGAGTGAGAGAGAGAGCGGATGCGCGCGCACACACTAGCGGCGGCGTTGGCGGCGGCGTGACGTCGGGTGGTCTGCCGACGCGCTGGTTCAGCTTGCCTGCCTGCTGATGGTAGCTTCAGCTGTGTGTATAATATATATGTGTGTGTGTGTGTGTGTGTGTATACGTGGTCGCGATCGTGTAGGTGTACATGTATATAGAGTGCGGAGCGCGGCGCAGAGTGGATGCAGAGGTAGACGTGGGTGGAAGGACCGGGAGGAAAGCGACGCTGCGGCGTGGAGTTTTTGGAAGTTTCACGGTGCCGCGTAGATAGCTACTGATTGCTTTTACTTAGTTGTCTGATTTTTTTTTTAAATAAAATAAAATTCAAAATTGCTAATATTTATATTTACTCTTGTAACTTTTTAATTAATATGTCAGAGTTTTGGTGATTATTATTATTATTTTCTTTTTCAAAAATACAACTTATTAATTTATTTTTATTAATCATTGAGATTGTAATCATTTGTTACAATTCATTTATAAAAATAACTTTTCTTGCCGGTAGGCTGACCATTTATTTTTACCTGCGGCAATAAAATATTTATTTCTTTTATTGTATAACTTTACAAACCCATAAATGATTTATTATCCCATTATTCTCCTAAAATGGGTCTATTTGAAGAGCTTTTAAGTAGTAAATTATGTTTACCGAACTGAAGAAATGGATTGTACCTGTATAAGTACGCAATGAAAGCATAAAGTCACTCAGTGACCCACTCATTTGCGAAAGGCTAATACTCAAGAAATAGATACTTAAGTACCTTAATACTCTGAAGTACCTTATAATACTGATGGGTAATTATGATACCTGCTCTAATCCCTTTTTTTATTTCAAAAAGGTATACCTATTATTCTAATAAGAATTTAAATAGCATTCTGGAAATACACTTGCTGACTTTCAAATAAAAAGGTATCGTTTTCAACTCGATTGACCGGTATTAAAAATAACGTTTTAAACAATAAAAAATTATGAAAAGTAAACATGGTACAGTTCATTCCTAGCGCATAGCTTGCAAATTGATTTTTACAACAAGAATGTAATATTCCAATTATAAACATATCCTTATACGAAAAAAATAAATTACTTGAAAGAATCGAACGTATAACAGATACGCAAACATCGCATAAAATATATCCACGTCACTCTCGCACAAACTCAAACTATATCAGCTAATGAACAAGCTCTCCTCGATCCCTGGCTCAAGATAATCGCGGCCGCCTTAAACGAGGCACTTGAAACGACACACCGCGCAGGAAAGAAAAGCTGCAGCGAGTATAAGTGTACACGACAATCGCGCGGGCGATTATCCGTATACGTCTACTTACTACCTGCGCGCGCCGCACGGGGGAGAGATTTTCACGCCTTTTATTGCAGTCTACGCCAAGTGCCACATATACGCGGCCTGTAATAAACCATCGAGACATGACAAACTGGTGCCCGGCACGCGGCGAAATTCATATACCTGCGTCAGGTAATTCGGAGCGTGGATATAGATAGGGGTCGGTAATTGAGGTGTGGTCAACTGCCCGCGCGCTCGTTAGGCGATGCTTCGTGACTTTACGATTATTGCAGTAATTTTATTGGATTATCGCTGCTTAGGATGTGTCGTCGATATACATTCATGAAATCGAAGAAGGGGATGACGAGGTTGCGGGTCGAGCGGTCGTATTTTGCTTGTCAAAGAGATTCAGGATTTTGAAGTTACCTTAAATAGTTGACACTAATTACTAGCATTTTGGAGTAGTTATTCAAATCATTTAGTATAAACAATTTCCTCTACGGAATTCGATCCATGATATCTCTCATGAAGGTGCGATGGGAAGTAGGTATTAAAAACACATTTTATTTAAAAAAATATATTTATTTATTTATAACAAATTAAAGCGTATATTAGTAAATATATACCAATCTTTTCGGTATAGCATTAGATATAATTGATTCAGAAACATTATTTGATCCTTAGCTCTGCTTACTAAAAGCCAGCCAATTTAACCATTCGCATCACATAGGTACTTGTACAACAATATAAATCTCTCCAGCCGTTATCAAACTCAATTATCCTCATCCCGATGCATCCAACCGCATAAATACATATCTACATCTCGAACATCATGAGACGCGCGAGCTTTGACCATGGAGCAGCTGCAGCTCCGAAAAAGCGCGACGGTACAAGCCGGTTCCCCTGTACCCACAGACCACGAAGGTGTATATACCTACATTTTCAAACGGCCCGGGCGTGCAGCTTACCGGCGCACGGCACTGCTGCGGCTACGTCGGACTCTATACTCACTACACACACCCTCAGAATATATATATATATCGCCGTCGCCGTCGTCGCGTTGTTTCGCGAAAGGCTCGATCGCGCAGCACGCAGGCATTTCGAATTCGAAATCAGCTGTTGATCGAACGCCGGCGTGCGTTGCTCTGCCAGTGAACGCATGACGATGTTTATAAGTAACGGTTGAACTATGAGCGCATTACATACACATACGTATAATACGAGAGTTTTTATTCCGCCATCAGGTTGAATTGAAGGCGGCGGGTTTAAAAGGGAGCGCGAATCCGAGAGAGAGAGGGGGGGAGAGAGAGAGAGAGAGAGTAGCATCACTGCGCGCACCGGGGCACTACTTCGCCGTCGCGTAGCCGGAGAGCGGCGTCGCGCGCGCGGGAAACATCTGCCAGCTGGTAGAAAGAGAGAGAGAGGGAGAGAGAATCAGAGAACGAGTAATATACGACTCCCCTCCGAAGCCCCGCCCATAGAATGCGCCAGACTCTTCTCCCCTCCTTCCTCTCTCACTCTCCGCGGTTCCTCCGCCGCCACGACTACTACGTCAAACCGTACTATACTATACTATAGCTACATTTCCCCTCCACGCGCGTACTACTACTACTACTCGAACCGCGCGCGTCTCTCTCTCTCCCTCCCTCCCTGCGAGCCCTTTTCCCTAGAAGCTCGTCTCGCGCGCGCGCGCGCGGCGGGCACTTGTTCTCCTAGGGTGAGTCTGGAATGGAGGGCTGTGCGCAGCCGCGTGTACGCGCGGCTCTCTCGCGAAGTTGAAGTGTAAATGCACTCTTCGCGAAGTGGCGAGAGAGCGAGAGGGAAAAGGGACTTCGCTCGAGTGGTTGCTTTAGCGAGGCCTTTGAGCCTTGCCGCTGATGCTCGCGCGCCGGGCGACTTTTTGATGTAATCACCGGGATGTAGGTGGATGGCGATAAGTGGTAATGTAAATATTAGGACAAGAGCGCTATAGGCTTTTTTTCTCGATGGCTATACGAGGACTTGCCAAATTTAATTTTTGATAAGGTTTTCTTTTGTTTTTCCATTTCGGGATTAATTTTTGTTTATTGCATTGATACTATTTGCTCCTATATGTTTATTGCTGCTGCGAATCGATATTCACGCAGTTACGGCGCTTCTAAAAATAAAAAGGATTATTGGTACGGGTGAAATGTGTATATTGCAGCCATACTTTGTTACGATAACGATATATAAAATATTAAAACATTGCCAATTTTGGTTGTTCCTATCGTTAAATATATAATGCACGCGGATACCCGCAGCGTGTGTAACTCAAATAAAAAGATTCAGTATACTACCGGTAATAGCCATCACCCCCGCGATACAATATTACAATATTTGCGCGCGCGCTCACGCCGAACATCAGCGGCTTTATCTCTCGCGCTCCCTTCTCTCTCAGCTGGTTCGCGTATTGTACGTCGACGCCGTCTCTCTCCCGCTCGCTCTCGCGCGGCAATCGAACTACGTCACAAACTGCGCGCCAGCCCCCCGGTATATAACGTATATATGTATATATAAAAATACACGGTATGTACATACGTGTACTACACAAGCGCACGTATGTATGTGTCCGTCAGCTTTTACGCTTTGCACATTGTACGCGTGGCGGCGTGTCGTCGCGTGATTGTGTGTGTGCGCGAGGAATTAAATTTTAGGCGGGCGAGGATCATATGATGCTATAGCGCTTCTTTTTTGCCGGGAGAGTTTGCGTTTTGGATCGAGAGCTCGCCGGCTGACATTACGAGTCGTTTGATCGGGATTACGATGTATTTGTCATTATATATTTCATTCTATATTGGCTCGATTTAATAGTTGGAGAAACGTAGGAGTAATAATGGAGTAACAATAGAATATATTCCAATTAAGGTCCAGACATTCAATCTGTTTCAAGGCTGTCGGGAAATAAAATACATTTAAAATATATACGCAGATACTACAGATGTAGAAAGGGAGAATAATTTACCCTTGAATAATCGGCCAATCAACCCAATGCGCCATGATCTCTACCCCGATTTCCTCTATTACAGAACGAGCCGTACACGTACGTTCCCCATCCACACACAGACACACACACATACTGCGAAAAACGCCGGGTCGCGAATTACATCTCGAGTGTGCGCACACGCGCTCGCTCGCTCGCACCCCTCTCGTCTCTCTCTCTTCTTTTCCAGCCCGTTCGTTTTGCGTGTTCGCCGGTCTCTTTGTCTCTCCCCGCGCTCTCTGTACCCGCTATTTTAGGGCTAATGCTGCGACTGCTCGCCGCTCGCATGGCGCAGATATATCGCAACGAATGAAAGTTGGGAGTTGCGACTGCGCTTTGGTACAACCGGCGCAGGGATTTTTTATGTCGAGTTTGACCGGTGGAATTGTAAATAAAATGATTGATAATGAAGAGGATAGCGTTGTTTCAAAATTTGATTCTATGTTGTAGATTTATAATTATTTAAGGGAATAAACTTTTTGAGATGTCATGCTATTGCAATTTTGTGAGAAAATTTTTGGCAATAAATTTTGTTAAAAATTACCGCTTTATGCTTTCTTCTTTATGCCTTCTTCGTCTTTGTTTTCATTTTTAATAATGTTTGCTCTTGTAGTTGTATGTGATCCTTAGTTGGTTAACGATAAATTACATCTTGTGATTTGTTTTCAACAAATGTATTAAATAAATAATATAATTTTCATAGAAACCATAATAAATTGAAAATGCTCTTTTTAAAGCAAATAAAAAACATCTTTGTTTTACCAATCATATCGATAATACGTATTGTAGTACGATACTTTCAAATTATTTATTTCTTTTTCTGGATAATCGATTTGAAACAATGTAACACCGTTGTTGGTAGCTTCTCAAATACAGTTGTACTTTGTTTTAATAAAAGATAATAAAAAAAAAAAAAAAACAATAAACTACTGATAAACTAACTTCTTTAATAATGTCATAGTGAATTAAAAATAATAGTTTATGGTTAAAAAATGTTATTGTTTCATCACATTTCAATAAAGGATAATGGACGTGGAGTTGGAATTGACAGGATAAAATAAGACGTAATTACAGTTGCAATAATAAGAAGTATTCTCATTATTTGCAATTTTTTACATTATGCGTATAAAACATTTATTTTCAACCAATCAATCTATTTGTCTTTTTCTCACTTCTCTCACGTCTCTCTCTGTTTGTGAAACAACCTTGTAAAATTAAACGTCATACAAGCGAGGATGAGTTCGACGAAATACGCCCAACTCACCGAATACAATATTAGAAAATATCGCACAGATCATTGTCTATTTTCTTCCTTTTCTTCAGAAAATATCCTATTTCTTATTCGCGAATCTTAAATAGCATTCGCTCCGAGAAATGAAGATTGTGTGAAGACTACTTTCAGATATTAAACATAGTTTATAGTAAATTCATGCAAATCACGGGATTTAATGCTTTTTCTGCAGTTTTGTGAGTGAGCGGTCAAGATTTTGAACAACTTTTGAATGATTTTTTTCTACAGAGTCGTATCCCATGTTCAGCACGTTGTAAAATTAACTTAGTACTTATGTAAAATGACTTATGTCAAACTTCGATAATGCTCTGAAATTCAAACGCACTGGACTATATAAATAAGCAATTCGAGTGAAAACGTTTTGCGTTCTGGGTTCTTTGGTGAATTTCACAGCAAAGCTCTTTGTTCGCTTTGGAAACCAACTGAGCTAGGATTATGATTGTTAGGGTGAAAATGCACTAACACGATTCTTTCTGTGATATAAAAAACATATTTTATGCAATTGTGAGATCAAATGAAATTATACGCGAGAGATGTTTTAAATTCAATCTGAAACAGATAAGATTAACATTCGAATTTTTGCGTAATAATAATAATAATGCATTACAGAACATACGTTTACGTTCGTGGTTAATATAAAATTGAGCAACTAATAATTTAATGCAATTTTGAACAATGATTAAGTGACGTTTCCCCTTACGATTTCTCGTGTCTTATGTAACGATAAGTTTGGATGTATTGTACAAGGTATCTATTTGAATTTCAGAGCACATACACACTATATATACAAAGTAAGAACGTAGTCTTTAAAATTACAAAATAACTTTTGTTTATTATAAGAATGTATGTATAAACTTAGCTGGCTTAAAATGAAAAATGAGAATTTACTATTTCTAGGTTTACTTTCGAAACCATAACAATTGACATATTATTCTATCACTGGTGTACAAAGGTTTGAACAAACAACTATTCAAAGTCTTTGTTCCTATAAGTGAAAGATGTTTGACAAAATATATGCCATGACTTGTTCGATAATTTTCAATTTGATTTATAATTTTTAAATAGGTAATGAGAGGGGCTGCAAGTTAACATCTCAAATGTTACCCAAAGTTTATCAGCCCCGTAAAAGACCTACATCTAATAATGCAGTACCGTCTACTAAATTCGAATAAATGGCTGCAAAACTGTTATTATTGATATTATTTACATTATCAGTTATAATTATTATCTTTATCTTTAAATCAAATATTTACAGTCTTCCTAATGCTAGATGTACATAAAATTTCATCTTACGCGTCTGCATAGAATGTAAATCTTTAAATATTTCGATTTGTTTAGCTATCCATACACTCTTGCAATTCCTTCTAAATATTTTCGCATTCCGGCACAATTAATTTTTATCATAGTTTCAATGCCTGATGGAGTTGAACATTTTTTGTATATTATTTTTATATATATAATAATAGTTTCATGTACAGATTAGGTTTTTACTTGTTTCAACGTTAGCATATGGATTTACATGTAATGGCCAAATGGAAACCAAATTGAAAATAATGAATCTTTTTATTTTCGTCTATAGTACGCGTTACTTTCATATGATCAATTCAATGTGATAGAGAATGACAGCTTAGAGTAGTTCTATTAATACGTATAGGAGTCTTAACAGATTGTCAAGTCATTGCTTGGGAACAGTTTTGCTGTCAGATCACTGAATATTGCACTATAAAAAATATTAATCAAAAAGCAAAATTCTAATTACATAAAAAAAAGAAATAAAATTTGTTATCAACGATTTTTTCTATACTAAGGCGAATTTCAAGCAATCAATTGACACTGTAATAGTAAAAACTAATCATTTAGGGTTACTTACTTACGATTATCTTAGGCAACGCGTTTTGAGCTATTCTAACATGTACAGATATTCCTAATAAAAATAATAAAAAACATTATTCATAAGCCTTAATTGTAAATCCATATTTTGTCTATGTACCGCTTGGAACTTGAGTAAGTGATTATGAGACAGTTACACACTAAAACTTAACGGAATTCACCTCTTTCATTTTGTATAATAAGAAAGAAAACATACAGCTGACATTAGACAAGTCATAAAATCTTTTTATGATGGAATGTATAAAAATAGATGTAGCACATATTAAAATATTTGAGGCTCTATAACACTTGCAATCATTTTATACAAGCTGTTGAAAAATTAAATTATCTTTAATAAAATGGTTTGAAAAATGATATTAATGATATATTACCAATTGAATGCTAATAAAGTGTTCTAAAAAGTGTAAAATTAATAACAAATGGAAAAGTAATAACAATAACAATAATAATCGGAATAGTAATAATAAATACTAAATTAGAAATATACATTATTGTTGTTATGAAAATTTGCACATTATCTACTATCAAAGTACCATATACAATTATATTTAATAATAAAGATAATAAAAGAAGTCAAAATATTTATTTTAAAACGTCCAATGAAAATGCTATAGTGATTTTCATTTAGATGTAATAAATTACCTAAAATGGCTGCTGTGTAAATTTCTTATTACTCAAATAACGTGTGTTCCCGTACAGTTTTAGTTCGCAGTCCCAGCGAATAATTGTTTAAGCACTATTAATTTTGTTATAACATCTTCTTCATTCCGTACTTTAGTCTTTCCTGAGCGGGATTCACTTTGATTTTCAGCTGCTGTATAAGATCGAAAATCTTCAGGGACGGACCAACCTTAAATCCGGTGAGGTCAATAATTTGGTCTTTTGTAAGAGCGAGTAGCGCTTTACCGTCAATCTTCCGTTTGCTGAAATTGTCACAGTACGTCGCGCAATCATTTACGCGCAAAAACTGCGCAACGTCGAAAACGTTCCATTCTGATGGCACAAGTTCGCCCTGATCGGAATTTTTCTGTAGACCGTCTGCCAGCCTTGGAATATATTTACCGCTTACAGCGTTAACCTACATAAAGAATAAGTGCGTTAGCGTAATATCATTATCAGAAAATTCGAAACTAATGTTTGAAGTATGGATTAATAAATATTTTCTATAAAAACATTCTACGTCTATTTCAGAGGATGTCAGAGTCAATGATGAAATTCTGCACCAAATTTTAATTTGTCTACATTGGTTTTCAAGACAATATTTTAATTGTATTGCACGTATTTGAAATTCGTTCATAATGAACGAAATATTAACTTAAAATGTCTAATTTTGGTTAGAATTCGTCGGAGTATAGATTTGGTGGTGAATGCACTCTTGCAGTGAAGAGATACAGTTATTATCATTTTTTAAATGTATTAAGTTAGCAAATTCAGCTAAATTTGAAAATGGCAAAAATCTTTCGTTCACTATGAACGTTCGAAATTTCAAGTACCTTGTATTGCATTAGAAATAATCTAAAAACAGTGGATGACTAAAATACTTCATTAAAGTTGAAGACTGAAAAAGTTGAATAAAATACCAACATTTTGGTATGTAAATAAAATTCCGACATCCCCTTATTTCCGAGCGGACCTCCACATCTACCAAGTTTTTCTTATGTATTTTGACCCCCTTAATCCGAAACGATAAAGTATTTTGCTCTCAAGTGGTTGAGAAATTATTTATTAACAAAATTATTGTAAATAAATTTAAACAATGATCTTGATTTTCAAAATTTCCAGCCTGTTCTCCGTTATTTTCTGAGAGAAAAATGTCCTTTGCGCGATTTTCCGTCAAGTGCGTAGTTTCCGAGAAAAAAATTCTCAAAAAGTAAAAAAATTAAAAAAATTCGAATCTATGGCCCCTCCATGCCGCGCTCGCACTATTAAATTTCCGAATTTAAGGGCAATGGTTTACTTATAATATTATTAACTTGAATCTTCCCGAAAAGAACAACCGTAATTTCTGTAACTCACATTTATGTATGAAGTGGCCATCCTTTCTCTCGGAGGTGGTGGGCCCTGCAAATCATTCTGAGTCTCACTTGATTGGCCTTGACCACTCGTTGGACTGGGCAACGTCTGATCGGGACCTGCGGGTTCCTGTGCCGGCTCTGGTTCCCTCGCCGTGGACTGTTCGGGTATACTTTCAAGTTCGCCCCGTTCCATTTTTATGCCCTGAGCTGGACCTATCTGTCTCTCGAGCAGCTCGCGCTCTTGCATTTCGCGCGCCAGCCTCTGCTGCTCCAGCTGAAACTGCTGTTGCAGTTGCTCAGCATGACGGGTCATCAAGGTTCGGGCGAACGGCGGTCTACCTACGCCGCCCCTTTTCGTTCTTCGTCTACCTTTTCGTTTAAGGCCTCTCGGTGATTTCACTGTAATGAAAATAAAGTTTTGAATTAGTACATTACTAAACTCGCTGCGCTCGGACGTTAACTTCACGCCGTGCAATCATGGGCCCCTTAAGTCATGTATCGTATTAGTACATTTCGACACTGGTGAGGAAGGTGATTATTTAGCTCATATCACGTTTTTCGCACGCGTGAAGCGAGCTACCAATATCAATAACCGCCATTAAAATAATGTAACATTCGATTTCATCAAAACTAATTTTGTTGTACACAAGTTGTAAAGTGCGATGTTTATAAAACGATATCTCAATTATAGCCTCGACATCAAGACTGATATTAAATGGGCTTTTAGAAATAAATTGTACTCTTACCAGAAAGACTAGTGCTCTTCGAAGCTGTTCTGGGTCCTTCTAATTTGTGATCTACTAGGTCGCACCAACCCACTGGATAGATATCGGGACTTTGACAGTCTAACCACTGATCATATTCGTCCTCCCATCCATCGAAATGTACCCTTAATAATCTACCAATCACTTTAGTGATTGTTGCCACACAAACTAATCTAGGATCCATTAAATCCGCAGCCTCTAACCTCATTCCCTCTATAAATCCATGTGGGGGTATTTCCTGTAAAGGAATTTTACATGGTAACAGTGAAATATGCATTTATTGACTATTTATCACGAATTTCAATATATTTTGATTATGTGTACATACTCTATTGAACAGCTCTGTCGGGGCAGGTACTGTGTTCGTTTCATCAAGATACGAATCCCACGTGAACGCCGTTGGATCATATCCTTTAGGCGGCGTTAGAGGTAAACCATGCTGTGCGCAGAATCCCACCGGAAAGATGCAAGGCGAACAAGAATGGTAGCAGAACCAATCAGCACCACTCGCGTCCTCGTCGTAACTGTCGATCCTTATCATGATGTAAGCCTCCTTCAGCACTTGCATAACCGTGGCCGCGCATATGGCCGACAGATTCAATGGATCGATTGCTTCAATTTTCATGCCTTCGCGGAATGTGTATCCACGATGCGACAAATGATTTTTCTGCACGTGAAAGAATTCGCCCGTTGCATCGTCTTCACTGAAATTGAAATGATGAAAAGTGAGATTCCATTAAACTTTAACTAAATCTTTTATAAGTTACGATTTGTGCACATTACTGAAGGAAAACAAAATAACTAATATTTATATGTTCTGCACACAATTCCAATGTAAATTACGATTTTAAAATTCTCAAATATCCTGATTTATTTTTATTGCAATACAATTGGTTGAAAACAAAGGTTTTTTCCCATTTTTATTAATCAATAAGTTTACTTGATTTATTTTGACCGATTAATTGGTACAGCATTTTTCGGTCAGTGATAAAAAACTGCGATAGTGCCAACGGTCGGGAATTCTTTACGTTAACTACGTCAAATTGTTCAGAGATTTTTGGAGGCTCTGATTTTCATAATTATTTTTCGAATTTGCAACTTTTTGGGTGGATAGTAAAGGTTTAAGGGTTCAATTTTGAGATGTATACATGTGGTGAATTACCAGTTAACCAGTTAACAATAAATAGTACATTGTGCAACTAGGGGAGAAAGTTGAATTTTTCTAGCGAGGATGATGATTGAGCACGAGTGGTTCATTTCGGCCTTCGGCGCCCGAGTGATACACAAGTGCTCAAAATCGTATTCACACACGTAAAAAAGGCCCTGTCATGCCTTCGTTAAAAAAAATACGGTGTGTAACACGGTAAGAAAAGCTATTTCAGACTCGGGTGAGGTATCTTTAGCACTTGCTAGAAATATCTCATTTTCTCCCCTTGTTGCACAATGTACTATTTCTTCCCGCTACTGCGGGGAACCTCGCTAGACGCTCGAAATACTCGACTTTCTATTCACTTTTCTATGCAGGAAAAGGTGCTTTTTGATGCACATGTTGAAAAAAATACTTTGTTTCTTTGTATTCTTTGTAATTATTAACTTTAAACGAAAAAGCGGAGTTTGCAGAGAAAATAATATGAAGAGGTTTTTGAGACTATCTTCGACTAACTTAGAACTTTGAAATAAAAAAGTAAACTTTTATAACAAATTGAAGTTGACGATTTTAATTGAATTCAACTAGACTATAACTTTGAAATTACCTCAGTCTTCCTGTATCAATACGTTCAAGATATTCTGGATATGCATCTAAATTTTGTCCAACGCGTTTGGCCCAACCAACAGGATGAATTAGAGGTGAATCTTCGTGGCACCAAAATCCATTATCTTCTGGAGGTGAATCATAATACCGTACGTGTAGACGTTTACCTACAATCTTTTGAACAGTTGCTACTTTGACCTGAGAAATTCGGTTCTTGTCCACAACCTCAAGGTGTAAGCCAATACGGAAACGAGATTTCATACTGTCATTTACTTTATTGTAGAAGTTGGTGGGGAGGGTACGGGCACCGGTCAACCGCCGAGTCAGAAAATCTTTCCAATCTTTATATTTATTGGCAATAGCTATATTGAGAAGAGAACACATTATTTTCGTTCCTAGTTTGTTTTCATGCAAACATATACATAATTTTCAACCTACTATTTGGTGGAATGAGGGGTTTTCCAATGGTTGCATACCAACCAACTGGATGTATATCATTCGAACATAAGGAAACCCAAAAGTCTTTTTCCACACTATGACCAAATCCTTCATATCTTAATAATGCTCTATAACCAGAGATACGAAGAACAGTGGCTACCCAAAAAGAATCTGGATAAGCTTCACAGATCTCATCACAGTCTGTATTTTCCACCTCCACTTTCATGCCCACAGATATATTATCCCATATCTCTGATATAGGTGCCTTTAAAAATTAAATTCAATGTTTATGTAAAGAAAACAATCTTTAATATTTAATTAAAAAGTTGGTGATAAAAAAAATATATATTTACATGTTTAAAACAAGAAACAGGTGCGGCACAAAAACCAGGTGCCCTTAATTGTGGTGTCCAATCATATGAACCAGCCATTTCTGCAGTTCTTTTTCTTCTTACGGGCAATTCCTCTGGCAATACTGGCTCTGTTGGTAATATTGGCTTTATTTTTTCTTTTGGAATATATTCCTTAGGATGAATGACTTCTTCTTTGATCTATTGAAATGACATAATATATAGCAAATTCAATTAATATGAAACTGTTGTCGTTTTATTATAATATTTGTAAGTTTCATTACTTTCTGAATAATATTACATTATAAAATATTTACCTTTTGTAATGGCTTTACATCATTTGGTACATTAGCATCTTTTGTGTTTTGTTCGCATGTTGAATGAGTAGGACTGTAAGTAGAATCTGCATGAGCTGCAGTATGTTCTGAAGAACGAGCACAGGCACGACTACAAAATCGACGTTCTTTTGTGTAAAATGCATGTTTAACTCCAATAGCACCACATTTTTCACAAACAGCTATAAAAAGTATAGTGACAATATTTAATATAATCTCAAAATTGTCATTGATTCTATGAAATAAAGACTCTCAATTTGAGATTAAAAAAGATTTTGTTATAATCAATAAGTTATATGTTAGCATTCATTAATTTTAATAGAAACTACTGCCTTACCTATACCATCTTTACGAATTGGTATAAAATTTAAATCGGTATGAGGTTGATATGCTATTGGTGTTTTCAAAACTAGATTTGGATGCTTGATTGGCTTTATTTTACGATTTCGCATTTCTGAAGTTTGAGTTGCTGCATTATTCACTACTTGTTCTCTTTCTTCATCACCCATATAGTCATCTAGACCAAGATATTCACTCATATCTGGATTATCAGTCTGATCATAGTCCTAAAATAGTACAAAAATGATATATTAGTTATTTAATATACAGTTTTTCTAACTATGTAAAACTATAAATTTTACAAAATACTAACTTGTTGAATATCTTGAACATCGACACCTTCCATGGGTTCTTCTGGTTCTGAACACTCATTATGGAATTGCGGTGGTAAGTACCTTACCATTGCAGTTGGTGGTATTTGATGATTTCTGATATCATCAAAAGAATGCGTTCCATGTGTATAAAATGAGCCATCTGCCTGTCTCGGGTCAATCATCAGTTCTTGTGTTGGATCATTGTGTACCATCATGTCTCCCATCCATACCATGCCAAGTTCTGGCATGCCTGGAATGGCTGCGTAAACTGAAATATAAATAAAATAATGAGTGATGAATTAAATAAAAATTTTAATGAGCATGATTATAATTCAGTGAATAAATATAGATTTTTTAAAAGTACAGTATAGTTTTAAGTCGTGCTGTTTTAATTAAATACTTTGTAAGAAAAATATAACCTCCAAAAACAGATAATGTCAATACCCTTCTGCTAAGACAACAAGTAATTAGGTGAGTCAAGAGAGGTAATTATATCAATTGAAAATGCTTAGATTATTTGTTATTAAACAGAAATTAAATACTTAAGATTGATTATCAATTAAGGTTAGCAATGATTCTCATAAAAATTAAAATATTAAATTTATGTATATATGTATGAATTGGGCATAACGGATTACTAGAATATTAAATTCATGTATGTATGTAGGAATTGGGCATAATGGATTAATTACTGCATTCAAAGTGATCAGTTTAAGATACAATAATTTTCTGAATGGAGAAAAATTTTTTTTTCCAAATTACAAGCATTGCATAGTCAAAGTTTTCTACACACTAAAAGAAAATAACAACATAATATTGACATGTGAACACTCAACTATTAGATATAGTAGGAAATCCATTTTGGAACATATTCGCTTGGTTATCCTGCATGCTATTTACACATCAATCATCTTCTGCAACAATCACATGCACACTTTGACATAACTTTCACTACTCCGAAAATTTCCCAATTTCACAGAAATTACTCAACGGCATCTTACAATGACTTTTTAGTACGGAATTCGCGAAACACACTTCCAATATACTAAAGAAAAGCCCGAATCCCGAGCGAAAAAAACGTAGATCGGTGACACACGAACGCGTGGTGTGGGGACATACAACCAGAGCGCACCGTCTGTTGTTTCGAAAGTGACGCCAGCCGCCCGCGTCAACGTTGCTCTTTGCCTTCTAGGCGCGCGAACGCGCGTCTAACCTTCAACAACAATGCGACGCTCCCCCTAAAAAAACCACCCGCTACTCGTATCTCCGTCGTTCTTGCGCACGAGGAAAAAAAAAAAAAAATAACCAGATCCTCGTCTCGGCGCAAAAACTACTCACACATGGTTGCACGTTCGATTCGGTCTCGCCTCGGCCGAACAATCTTCGAAAACAATGAAAAATCATCGCCCGTCGAGACTCGCGCTGTACCTAGCTGCTGCTGCGCGCTGCTCGAGCCATGCACAGCTATAAGTTACGGGTGCCGCGAGAGCGACAGAGACGACGATAGCCGCGAGGCGCGCACGGACGTTGTACATATATATACCTATATATATACATATAATATATGATGGGGGACGGAGAGCAGGCAAGAAGCGAGTGTATAGCAAGAGAGGGAGAGAGAGAGAGAGAGAGAGAGAGAGAGAGATGGAAAGAAGGCGCTACATAGAAGTTAGGTATAGGTATATATTATACGAACCATTAGGGGCCTGCATATCCATGGCACAAAGGGCGCGGGGGCTACCCAGCCGGTGTCTCCTCCTCCTCCTCCTCCGTCTTCGCGCGCGCTTTTTTTCGCCCTACCCCTCGCTAGTGCACTGGTTTACCCGCGCGCGTAGCTGCTGCATATATATAGCCAATATACATCAACTATGGGTGTGTATAGATATATGTATATATATCCGCGACGCAGCGAATATTACCGGCGGCCCCGAAGACGATGGCCCTGTTTCTCCTGCTCTTGCTGCTGCTCCTGCTCTTTTCGTCGCTGCGGTGGCCTCCTCATTCCGGCCCTCGGCATACTCTCAGCGCTCCCTTCTTCTTCAGCTGTGCCTATCTCTCGTATATCTCTGCGGCTGTCTGCCTATAGTACGCGGCGATAGCGCAGCACGCGAACTCGGGCATCATGTCCTTTTTTTGCTCGCAAACTACTGTGCACTGTGCGTAGGCGGCCCGCGTACTTGCAAAGCACATAATATGCACCCAGACGCCGACGAAGACTGCGGTGAGAGAGTACTTAGCTAAGACGACGAGGACGTTGCTCGGGAAAACATGTCTTGATGCCAGAGTACTTATAGCAGCGACGGTCGTTATCGGAGAATATATATTTAGGTGTATATATATGTGCTAAGAAATATATGCTTGCCGTGTGCAGCGCGCAGGAGGGTCTAGCGAGCAAAATACCTATCGCAACCCTTTCGGGCGGTGTGTGTGGATGTAGCCAGCGGTGGTGCTGCCCCGCGACCTCACCACACGCATTCGGCGCGCGCCGACCCTTTCAGCTGCGCGGTTTCTTCGAAATTATTCGCAGAATGCATGAGGTGTCGTCAGTCGTGCATATGCAGCAGTTGCCGGTTATTGTACAACTTTCGAACGAGAGGATGGATTGATTTACTTTGTGAGTACATTGATTTAGCAAGGTGAATAAAGGTAAGCTGTTATTAATGTTTATGAAATAGAGGTTTAATTTGAAAAAAGAGGCGATTAAAAAAGTTCGCGTTCGAATTGCATATTTATAGGTACCAATAATGATCTCTGTTATTGAAGTTATATTTGAATTTCATTCTTCTGTGATATAAGTAGGATACTGGACAAGAGAACGTAATAGAAAAAAGGCGCTAAAAAAGAGATAGCCTATAATAGGCGTTTATCTATAAGTATCATCTGAAAGTTTATCTGAGGAATTTTAATTTGTTGCAAATTGTAGTATAGTTAATAATATTTCTTTTACCAACTTCTTATCATTTAAATAAGTCTGCCATCAATAAAAATATTACAGTATAGGTATTTTTCGTGCAAGCATATCAATTGACATTGATTTTGCCAAATTGTAAAGCATTATTTAACCTCCAAATTTCAAAGTGTTTATTCATACTGTACAGATGTAATATACTAGATTATGGATAGATAAATTCAATGATTGTCATGCTTACTATTGATATTTTCATCAATGAAAGATAGATTTATCCTGTGATGTGTATTTTGACATACAACTTGTAGAATAATAAATAACTCAAGCAGTATTGGAGAAACCACAGGTTAAAAGTTTATAAATAATTACTTTTTTATATTTTGATTAAATATTTAAGTTATAAATATGAATTTAGGTAAATCAAAATGGACAAAATAGAGGAAATTCATTTAGCAGTTCCTTGGGGATTTGTAGCAGTAAAAGCATGGGGAATTCCTACAGACTTTCCCGTCCTCTGTGTACATGGAATATTGGACAATGCTGGAGCCTTTGATAGATTAATAGCCCAACTTCCAAAGAATTATTATTATGTTTCCATCGATTTACCTGGACATGGATTTTCATCTCATTTTCCTGCTGGAGTTCCACTGGATTTCTTTAATTACGTTTTAACAATAAGATATGTTGTAGAAGGATTGAAATGGAAAACTTTCTATTTTGTGGGACATAGTTTAGGTGGTCAGTTAGGTACTTTCTATAGTATTATTTATCCTGGACAAATACAAAAAATGATTTTGATAGAAGGGTTTACTACACGAGACATTCCTAAAAATGAGATAGTTGATCGAATCAGGAAAATACACACTGAAAGTATTGAAGCAAACAATAAGGAAGAACAAAAATTGTATAGTTATGATGAAATCATACACACTTTGAGGTTTAAAAGAACTGTTTGTTTGAATAGTGATGCAGCTCGTGCACTCTTTAAGCGCTCTGTTTCTGATGTTACAGAAAAGTATAAATATAATCGTGATTATCGTTTAAAATCATATGTTATACCAATTTTTACCAGAAATCAATTAGCTCACATTCTTAATAAATTTAATGTAAAAACTTTATTTTTTATGACTAGAAGCACTATTGAATCATCTGAGTCAATTGCAATGTTAACAAATTTTATTGAAAATTTTCAAAACGTGGATATGATTATAGTTGATGGCAATCATGATATTCATAATAATCATCCAGAAAGAATATCATTTGATATATGCAAGTTTTTGAATGACCAAACTATCTTAAGCAAATTATAACATATTAAAATATTTCACTGAAACAATTAGCAATCTAAGAATTCTTTCAGTTATTTATTGATTTGCCTTATTTGATAAAACTAAACAAAAAAATTTTAAATTATATATGCTTAGATATAACTAAATAACTAATTGAATAAAACTCATTTTATTAGAACTTGTCATATTTCATTGAAATTGCCTTGGGTAAAAAATTATTAAAATATTAAATTTTAAATCTCATAGTTAAATATACTATATAAATATTTGAAAGGTGTTTCAAAAACCATCTTACATTTTATAATTTCAATTTGAAATATAAATAAATCATATTTTGTGTTTTAATTAAAATTATTAGGTTCATAGTAATATGGAATTTTCATCTATTAAAATATATAAAAATCTAATATTTTTGAGATTTTTATTTAACTTACAGAACTATTAGACAAAATAATGATTTTTTGTATTGCTTATCTTGCTTGTTACTTGTATTGAGATTCAGGTCAGGTTAGTAATACTAAGCTTTGCATATCATGCATGACATGCATAAAATACTGACTTAAAATCACTGAATTACTGAAATGAAGTATTGAAATGTTGAAATAGTATTAACAGGACAGTCATAGATATCAATATATTTTGAATTATGGAAGACTGTTTTCTCTAAGGTAAGTTATATATTTAATGTAGGTTATTTCTTTCAACATGAAAAAACATGTAAAAAACTAAATATATTAAATGGTATTTTTTCAGATATAGAAATGGAAATTGAAAAAGCAGGAACATTAACTTTAAACGTACCATGGGGTCATGTTGCAGCAAAAACATGGGGTGACCCAGAAAACAGACCTGTTTTAGTAGTACATGGTATCTTGGATAATGCTGGAGCCTTCGATAGACTAATAGCGTTACTACCACAAAATTTTTATTATGTTTGTATCGACTTACCTGGCCATGGGTTATCAACACATTTTCAACCTGGGACAACTCTTAATTACAACACATATTTGCTTGTAATAAAATATGTTTTAGATGAATTGCAATGGAAACAAGCATATTATATGGGTCACAGTTTTGGAGGAAATTTAGGCTTATTATTTACACTAATCTACCCAGATAGAATACAAAAGTTAATTTTAATCGATGGTGTTATTCCCAGACCTAGTTCAGATGAGGACATAATTCCTACAATATTAAGTGAGCACAATCACGCTATTGAAGGATATAGGTTAGAACGACCACGTTATTACACAAAAGAACAAGTTCTTTACGGCCTTAGGAGTTTAAGAGATTCTTGTTTAACAAGCGAAGCAGCAAAAGCAATATTTGAAAGATCAGTTCTTAAAGTTGGAGAAAATTTATATTGCTATAGCCGTGATTATCGAGCAAAAAGTACTATCGTTCCCAATTTTAGTAAAGATCAAAGTTTTTATTTACTTAGACAAATAAAAGTGTCAACTTTACTAATAATGGTAACTGATAGTTTACCATTTATTCAGAAAATTAAATCGGATATTTTAGATGTACTAAAGAATTTTAGTTTTGTAAATATAGTTGAAGTGAAGGGTAATCATGATATTCATAATAATTATCCTGAAAGAATTTCTAATTATATAGATCAGTTTTTAAATCACATTCCTAGTAAATTGTAATATATACTTAAATAGGTGATAGATAAGTCAATTTAATACTTTTGTATATTAAATGAGGGCTACAGAGGTTTTCAATATATCGACGCAAAGTTTTTAAAAACTTGTAAAGTGTATTATAAAAATTATGAAAATAAATTAATTTATTTTTACTACATACAAAGTCTTTACTATTATACAACACTTATCTTTACTATATCTCGCATTTGTTGAACTTTGATAAGTACATTTTCACCTTGCAATACTTTTTCTTGTAGTTCCTTTTCAAATACTAATGCCATATGATTCATAAAAGAACTACTTCTCTTGGTCTCATGTATATTATGATTACTTAGACAGATTTTATACCAACATATTAAGGCATTCGGCATAATTTCTTGTTTATCTATATTAATTTTTCCAAAGTTAATTATTTCTTCCTTTATTTCTGTGTCGTCTATTTCAACTAACGTTAATACGTCAGATAAGGCATTATGGTTATATAAACTTGAATTCAAATCAAAAACTTGATTTATCTATGAGAAATTAATTGTATTAGTGTATTTTATAAAATTAATTAGTAAGTACTTTTAAATTGCCTAATTACCTTAAATTTATTTATATATTCTGCTATCACATATTTGTTATTTTCTAAATCTGAATTTGAATTTTCATTATCAACTGAATCATATTCTTCTTCATCAGAACTACAGCTATCAGTAGGAGGATTCTAAAATAAATAATCTTTTCAGTTCATTATTAGAATGAATATTTATGCATTACTTAATCCGTTATAACGTGAAACGATCTAAAATTTTACTTTATTCCATCTAGTAAATTATCGAAGAAAATTAATGAATCATTTTGAAAATGCATGTCTTATTGTATTTTTGTCCACTTTTTCTGATCTTTTGGATTTCGTTTATTTTTCGCTACCACTTCATAGTTTTCTAATATAGTCATATATAAAAACTATTATTTTTTCTTCAATATATTGCATTTTTCAACATCAGTCCTTTCAGGACTTACCAATTTCGCGTTTTTACTAAAAAAAAATTTTTTTAATTTTATTTGAAAAATGTGATTTTTAGGGAGCCAGTTTACAGAAAAACTACTCCGAAATTTGCTTAAACCATTCCAAATCGGACAACACATCAGAAAAAATTAAGAAAAATACAATATGAATTTCTAAAATTATTCTTTGTTATTTCCAACATGAAGGTCGTTTCAGGATAAAATAGGTTAAAGCAATATTAACTATTACTAATTATACTAACTGTAGCCTTAAGTAATGAGCATTTTTGAAGATTGTCATCATTTACAGAAACCATTTTTGCTAGTTCTTCAGAATACACTAGTTGGCCCATAAGGTATATTTTTTCTGGAAGTAAAGTACCTGAAGCATTCAGCAAGCAGCTAAGATAGAAACAAGTATTAGATTTTATTTAAAATTAGTATATTTAAAAGTAAATATAAGTATTTTCAAACCATAATAATTTTATGACTTTTAAATACTGACCCGTAAATTTCACGACAACTTTGCTGTCCAAGGTCCATTAATTCACCTTTCATATCAAAATTATGAGCAAAAATATGATCTAGTGTACAAACAATTTCACTGAAGTCAGATACAAAACATACTTTGCCTTCGATATGATTTGTATGAACTATGTGTTCAATGAAATGCCTCAATGCTTGGTTGTCAGTTTGATAGTACAAAACTTCACAATTGTGATTTTCTTTTAATACTGTTAAGCCATAAATTGGAAAAGGACTTGTGTCAAATACCGTTTGGATATTTTCACCTTTTTTTGATTTTGCTACTTCAATCAAAGATGATATATATTCCTTGTCATTTAAAAACATAATAACATCCCTTGGCAAATGATAAATAAGTTTCTCGTGAGTATTGATGTCTTCGTTATTTAATTTATATGAACATTTCAGTCTTTTATTTAAAATTTGTGCCGTTATTAAAACGTTGTCTTTTGATTTAACACTTCGCGGAAACGTCGGAAATACTGCTAATTGCCAACATGATTTTCCTTGAGATGAATCTAATACAATTTCTTCATCAAGGTTCAGTTTAAACCATGCAACTAGTCCATCAACTATACCATTGTAACGACATGTAGTTGATATTGCGTCTTTTATTCCATCCTCATTAAAATACATCAATTCGTTCAAATCGTTAAAATTAATTTCAAGTAACGGTCTAGGTTCTGTAATATAATTTATAGTAACATTTTGCAAATTCTCAGTATCATAATATTCTTCATCAGGAAGAATATATATATTTTCAAATGCTAAAGCTCCAAGATATTTGGATTTGTCAAATGTAACAGATGATCTAAATCTGATATATTCAGATTCAACTGCTGCTATATACAAAGTGGCACACATAGGTATAATAATTCCTGTACCATTAGTGGCTAAAAGATTTTTGTGTGCATGAATTAATGTTGGAACCACCAATTCGCCAAACAAAGCTGCATCAAATATTTCTGTAACTATTAATTTTACTCTAAAATATAAATAAAACAAATTATCTTTTTAAATAGAACAATAAATAAACATTAATTGAATAATAAAGAATATGTAATACCTTCCAGGTATATCTTCAGGAATTTTCAATTCAGTTGAAGCTTTACAAATAAGACTAATATTTTCTGCCTTGTTTTTACGAAATACTTTCTTTGCAATGTCACACATTACTGGTGAATATTCACATGCATACATTTTTTTAGCACCTGCATCATTAGCATATAAGCTCAATAATCCAGTGCCAGTTCCTATGTCTAAAATAGTGTCATAGCCCAAAATAATTCTTTTTTTAATTGCTTGATCAAAAGCGTGATTTCTGCTTTTATCGTTTAACATAGCAAAATGCCACCTGTCAACAGCCATACTATATGCGTTTTGTAAATTTCTCTCTGCTGGCAAAAAGTTTTTATCAACCTCCAATGCTCTTTGTAAACACTGTATTGCCATCAAAGATTCTTCATACCTATGAAAATGAATAATTAGACATTTAATTTTAGATTAAATATGTAATGTATGTAAATTAAATCAGAGATCAACAAAATCCGACCGCACAATTTTTTTCGATACTTTTTACATAAATGGTATTTATCAAATAAAATTATTCAATCTCATCAAATATTTATCAAAATTATAATTTTGATGAGATTGAATAATTTTACTTAATAAACACGATTTATGTAGAAACTAGGCCTGTAAAAACGACGTTTGAAAAAATATTAGACAAAGTATCTGTCGAATCGTTTCTGCGTATAGTTGAATATCCAAAAAAAGTAGCCGCTAAATATTTTGCTTGGATACTCGAGTATTCGAAAAAATACTTATCCGTCGAATACTTTTTTCGGATACTCGAGTAGCCGAACAAAATATTACATTATTAATATTTTACAAGATTATAAATCATGAAATTCCCCTATTTAATTGTAGTTTATGCTAAGGTTAGACGTTGAGAGTACTTTAAAAGATAATATAGTAATCTAGGGGTGTAAAAGCGATATAAAATTAACTTGCTATTCAGTTATTTATCATTCTAATGTAACAATACCGCACGGATTTCATCATAGTTAATCTAATAAAAGATTAGACTGTCAAGAATGTATCCGCAAAAACGATTCGCTAGATACTTTTAAGAGATATTTTTTCGTTTACATATCGTCGGCTGAGAGGAAAAAGACGCCAACTCGTTATTTCGGTAAGTAAAGTGCCAACTCGTTATAGGCTTAGTTTTTACATAGAGCGCGTTTATAAATTAAAACTATTCAATCTTATCAAATATTTATCGAAATTTTAAAAAAGAAATCCAAAAAAATTTTCCATTCAGATTTTGCCGATTTCTGCATGAAATCGTAATACTTAATTCAAATCAATTACTTCAACAGATGAGCAGCAAAATTATTCAGCATTGCAGGATTACTTGGGAAAATTTCAAGAGAGTTTTGGTAACACTTCATAAGATCTTCTATGCGATTATTTTCTTCAAGATAAATGCCCCATTCGCCTAAAATAATAATTTTATATATATATATATCACGAATTCTATTAACAAAAATCTCAATAATACTTACATAAAATTGTGGTAAATCTTTTTTCGAGTTCAGCTCTTTTTGCTGGACAAAATTCTAATACTGCTGTATAATGGGCATAAGCTTGACCAATATTTCCCTTGGCATCGTGCTCTAATGCTTTCTTCAATGAAATTTGCACTATTTCTTCTACGTCTGGATTCATCATGACTGTAACAGATTTTCATCCATGAGATAACTAATAGTATACATACCTAGTACTGAAACTATAACAATCAGACTAATCTAATATATCAAAGTCGCACCTAACAAACCTTATTAATTACAAAGCATTTATTTTACTATTATTATTCATTTAACACACGTTATTAGAAAGTGTTTATCTTATAAAATGTAAAATCAAAAATTAATTTTTTTATATAAACGGCGCTTTCAGTCGCACTGCGCTCGTATGCACGTCGCGATTGACTTTATTGAGATGTGAGCGTGCAGTGTCTTTAAATGAGCCTTAACAGGAATCGAGTCACGTTATAAAAAAACATGCGTAAAAACAGACGAGAAATACTTCGTATTACCCAAATGAAGTATACACTTTTACTGTTGCGAAATAAGTACAGAGTTTGCACTGCGAAATCGTCTTCTGATTCTGTCAGTATAACTTAAAGAAGAAAAAGACGAGAAAAAAAGCTTGGCAATGCGTCTACGAAAGTTAAGTGACATAAATGAGGTGGCTATTGTACGTCAATTAAAGATGATAAAATATAACGATGCTACATTGTAGTCGCGCGACTAAAACAGACAGAAAAATCCCTTTACATGCAAGATAATAAATTGATTTATTGTTAAATATAATATAATTCAATAAAATATTTTATTTAAAATTTACAATATAGTTAATAAGTTAACAAAGCAAGTAGATTAATAAGAGTTTGAAAAATTAATTTATATATTAGTAGAAACTTTTAAGTAAATCTTGAAAAACTATTATTGAGATACAAATTCAAATTATTGTCTTGAAGTTTGAAACATGATTATTAAAATTACCAAAGTACTATAATTACACTTTTAAAATAAAACATCGTTGATCAAAAGATTTTACGAAACTAAAGTAAAACACGATGCTGATGATTGCTCAAGCTCGGCTGTCCGTCACTGCGGCAACGTCAGCGCCGCGTAACAATAATAATACTTATTTTAAAACTTATTTTTTTCGTAAGAATTCAAATATGACAATACCTATTATGAAACTTAAGGAATTCTATTTTTCGATTATTAAATATAATTCTATTAATTATAAGCAATTTATTTTAAATTTTTAATAGCACCGATTTTTCCGATCCACTTTATTTAATTGTAATATGTTTTTTTTTAATGCGAAATAAATATATCTGTAATTTATTAGAAATCAAGTAAAATAATATTCAATAAATCGTTTTATTTAAAAAAGAAAATGTATAAATGCCAATACTTTAATCTTTAGAGGGTCGACCTGACCTTCTTAGGGGACAGTAGGTAACTTGAAAACTCCACCGAACTTGTTGGCTATTTATATGCATAAATCAAATTTCTAGAAAATATCGAATGTCAAGGGAAACATGCCGGCCCTCTAAATGTGAAATATGAGTTAATTTTATGTATGGATCTGGTTTTCATACAAGTCAAACCATTTGTTTTTATCTGTTGCAATAAAATTGATGCAAAAAATAAATAAATAAAATAAATAAAAATTTTACAAAAATCAATTAATGATCATTCTTACATAATGCATCATGTATAGATAAAAAATAATCCACGCAGCTACAAAATTATAATTTAAAAAAATTCAACTTTTGTCGTTTTGGAGGAAAATTACAAAAAAATTTTCGGACGCGTCTAATTAACGTAGGCAGGTAGCATACAGAAAACCAGTTTTTCTTTACCGCTTTAGACGAGTGGTCTTAAAATAGATATACAAACAAACGTAGTTACGATATTCTTTAAATTATTATTATAATTATAATTATTATAATTATTATTATAATTATTATTATAATTATAGTATACTGACAATCGAAAATGAACTATGTTTGCAATAAATCCGATACCTATAGTATATAAAATAATTGTAAAAAATTATAGGTAAATCAGGAGTGCAGTTCTATAGGTGTATATTAGTTTTTGTAATTTGAAGCAGTTCTTAGGATAAACTATTTAGTTCTAGTAATTAATATTTAAACACTTTTTAGTTCCAGTTATTACAATCGATAAAAAATGTAATTAACTGTTAGATTTGTTTATAATTGTTTAATACAATACGTCGTTCAAGTTAAATAATGAATTTGTAAATGATTTTGTTTATTTAAGATAATAACGTACCGTCGATAATATTCATAAGCATATATAGATTTAATTATCACATTGTTTAAAAGAAATTTTCATAAAAAAGTTACTTTACCTACAAATAAATTTCCTGTGTACTTAAGTACACTTTCCGACTTGTAGAAAACAATTACTTTGTCATACTGTCATACATTGCCGATGATTCTTGAATTAATCTTGACGATGGGATATTGGACTTCGCTGTTATCAAATGATGACCAATTGGTAATTTTTCTTTTTGCAACTAGGTCATTATGATACCATTACGATGAAGCTAACTTGCACAATATAGGAAAAGGATTTTGAGGTTAAGTACTCTTGTTTACAGGCGTCTGCACGACTGTACGGCGCGAACTTCCTTGTAAATTTAAAACGTACTAGCGATTGGTCTTGGTTGTGCAATTAATTATAGGTGAAAATCTATTCTATAAACGAAGGTGAAAAAGCACTATTGGATTGTTATATAAAAAAATTATGTAAATAAACACCAATTTATTGTTTTTCAAACACATGCATGTGATCAAATACAGAAATTTAAATATTTTAAAATAGCCAGTATAAAAATTATGTTTTCCTATAATAAGAATAAATACATAAATAGCTAGGTTCTGCTCAGCAGTCGTAACATTCGTTGATTATATCTTGTAAAGTTTCGCGAAGTATAATATACAATTTTCAATGTATGTACAAAAAATTTTTGATAAAAAATAAACTGCGCATTTATATCAAATAATAAACAAAAATTGATATAAATACTAAATAAATGATTGCAAATATTTTAAAAGAAAAATTTAAATTAACGGTTGATAACAAAAACAATGTTATCATTACTGGTAAAAATATAACAAATCATCGTCATCGTCGTCTTCGTCACTGATGTAATAAACGAATTCGACAACATTTTCGTCTTCATCATCATCATCATCCTCATCTTCATCTGGTACCAAACCGTGATATAGCATGTTAAAGCACCTGGAGTGTGGATTACTGTTATAATGACTGTAGGGATTGTCTCGGTTCAGTTTTTCATTACACATCCAGCAAAAGAATGTATTACATTTCCAGCATACCATTTTGTTGCAGCCATCAGATTTCTAAAAATATTTTTTTTAAATTACAGTTTCCATTTTTGTGAAAAAAAAAAAAAATAATTAGGATTAACGTTTATTATTTATAAACGTTAAAAATACCTATAATATAATAGTATAAAATAAAGTACCTCTATTGGAGTATTACAATGGGGACAGCTTTGACTATTAGTGTTAATCCAATTCTCAGACATAGTATTTTCAACAAGCAACTGCAATTGTTTTTTACCAAAACGTAATTCTAACTCAGATTTCTTTTCACCTGAAGCTTCTTGATATTCTTTAACAAGATTTTGTTTTTCAACTGAAAATTAAATACTTGAAATAAGTACATCTATCTGTAATAAATTTAATAAGATAATATGATAATATAATTTACCTGTATTAACTTTACATGGTTCAATTCCGTGATATACAGCTTTACAAAAAACACAAAAAGCATATTGACAAACAGGGCAATTCGCCATTATTTCCTCCGACTCTCTGCTAACTGGATATTGACAACTTTTACGTGGGCAATAAATGATATCAGTCATTGTGTCCAAAGTTGCATTAAGTAATATAGAATCATATTTCAAAAATATTTCTGGGGATACTAAATCTTTAATCTGAAATAAAAAAAAGCCATAGTTATTAATAAAATAAATTGTAAATTTATCAACAAAAATATTTTAATAAATATTATTACTTGGCCAGGCGTTGCTTCAGATTTACATTTTTCTTCAGGACAAGGGATACTTTGCACACTTCCATCTTTAATTTTGACTTCAAAATAACCAAGTATACATTCTTTACAAAAAACATGAGCACATGGTAAAAATTGTGTACAATGCTCTCCTAATTTATCTGCAAAACAGATTTTACAAGAATAAAAGTTTTTTCTGAATTCTATTTGATTTCTTATCTCATTATAATCTATCAGCATTTGAACTGGATTCTTTCCAACAATATCAGATACAGCTCTTTGGTCAAATATTTTTTTATTATTTTTATTTTTCCTAACTCTTTTCCTAACAGCAAGTTTTTTATCTCTATGAACACTTTCCGCTTTTGCATTACTTTCTTTGCATTCTTCAATGGCACTTTCGGTATTTTTAATATCATCTTTTACTTTTTGGGTTTTCTCTACAGTAGTTTTATAAAATGTATAGACATGATCGATGTTAATAGCCTCTTGAATATTTAAAAATTCAAGAGTTTCTGATTGTAAAAAACCAATCCATGTAAATAAAACTTCTTGACCTTTATTACTTTCCCATAAATGATCCAATTCCTTACACAATTTAGACAATGCTAAAGGGCTTAACCAAGATGATCTAAGAATAAACTTTGGGGGTGAAGTAGATGGATAATCTGATGATAATGTAATCAGTAATATTAATGGCGGTAAATGAGAAATAGAAACTTTTTCTGGTTTTTCATTTTTTCGGCGATTGTCTTTGTATGTAAAAAAATAATTTTCTGGAAGATTGATGAATATTTTTAGAGTGACTTCATAAAGTTCATTTTCTGTTCTATAAGAAAATTCTTCTTCATTGTATATGCTTTCTAATGCAATAAGTTCATCTTTCTGTTTTTCATTATCCATAGACTGAAAAAGTTAAAAATAAAATAAATTAGATACAATTTGTTCACATTATTTTAACGTTTAAATTGAACATTGAACTAATATAAGTAATTTAGAGTGATCATGAAACATCGTACAATTATTATATAGAAAATTTTTATAACCTTAAAATGCCTTACATTCAAATGCAAAGTGTACAGAAATTGCAATTAAATAATGTTACTCTTTACCAAATACAAATTACTTTTACGTAAATATATATCAACTAATGTATAAATTTCCTACAAATTTTCTATTTATATATCTGTTGTTAAAATTATACAATCAGAAATCTATACGTTTTCCTTCTATTGTTACGCCTTATTTTGACATATTTATTGCAAAATATTAATATGAATTTTGATACTACATCTAAAAAGAACACAACATAATTTTTTGAAGTTCAAAATAATGAAATTTTATTTTACCGTAATAGACATTTCTTATATATACAAATACAAGTAAAAACAACAATGCCGGCCTTGTCCGTCGCTAGACTGCGCGATCTCGGCGACAGTTTCACAGATCTGCACATTCCCATATGGCCATATACCTATATGCTGTAATCTAATTAGTTATGCATATATATATATGCTATCACGTGGGATCGTGATTTTCTAGAAGGAAAATAGGTGAAAATTTTTTCGGAACAGAAATTCATAATTTTATTTATTTTTATGAATTTAAAAATTTATATCTTTTTTTTCGGTATTTTTTTATATTGTTTATATTTTAACAGTTCGGAAAATTTGTCTTTATATGGAAGTATATTCTAATTCATTGTTTGAATTTTCTGAAAAAATAAGCAATTGAAAATTTAGCAGTCTATCAAAATACCTTTCATTTTTGTAGATAACAAGCCATGTAAAAATATTTTAATTATAATTAATTAGTACTCATCTTAAATTTAATAATTGTTTTACTTTGGTAGATATAACACCAATGACAAGGAAATGTATTTTTAAGTTAAATTGTGAAATAAACTGTAATAGCAGGAAGGTAAGGATTAAAATATTACATTAAGTCTTACAGTAAACTTATGACTTTTATTTAATATCATCACTTAGATATAATAATCTTTATATGATCTATATTATGTATATTTACAATAAAAAACCTTAAAATCTATATTATATTTTTTCTTGTGTTTATACTTTTCAATTATCTATTTCTAGTTTTTAATGTATCAATACTTTAAAATCGCTAAGCAAGTTTCAAAGTATTATTCTTCTTCATCACCGTCACATTCTTCAAGATGATCTAACTTCAACTCTTTACTTTTATCAATTTTTTGAGATTTCTTTCCTTGCGTTTTGTTTTTCTTGGAAATTTTCTTTGTTCCAACTTGATATTCTGGCATTATGAATTTGTTGTCCCTGAATTCTGGTTCAGGTTCTGGTTTAAATGGTTCTTCTTGCGGTTGTGGTTTTTTGAATACAATGGTACTCTTATTACTGTCATCCACTACAAATCTTTCTTCGTCATCGATGCTGTCGTCCTCTATAGAGGCACCTACAGTTGTGTCAATATCCATGGCTTCCATGTGAACCTTAAGTTTATCTTTAATTTTATTTTGTTTGAGTGCTTCTCTTGCCTCTCTTCGTTTTCTTTTTTTCAGTTCATCTAAGAAAGCTAATGCAGCTTGGCTGTTCATTTCATTTGATGTATCAGGAACATCATCTAAGCTGTAGTATGTCCACTTTGTTGGATTTCTGTGATGGTCTGCTATTGTTCGAATGTTATGACGTGGTGGCGGTAATTCGGGTCTCTTAAAAATACTCTGGCGTCCTCGGAAACCTTTAATTTTGTTTCTGTTACTATGACCAGTTGACAAATCCTCAAGCCTGGGTACACTAGAACCTTTGTGATTAACATCTTTATTGAGAGATTTTTCTATTTTAAATAACTGTTCAGCTAAATGTTGCTGTCGTTTACAGAAGTCATCTTTGATCCCAATGGATCCTCTTTCAGGATCCATGTTTAGGTTCAAAGATCTAAATTACACAAAATCCAACTAAATGTCTCTTCCTGCGTGTGTATGTATAGTATGACGTTCTGTTTTTGTTTACAGGTTATATGCTCCGGTTTTGCAGACGCGAAACGCCATTTGTTTTCTTTCCCTGCGCATGCGCTGAAAATATTCATGAAAATGCGCGACAGCGCGATTTCCAAAAGATAAAGAAACACATATTATAAATGTTTATAACAATAAGTATCGTAACTTATTATTAATGCCGAAAAAATTATATTATCATTTGATCTATAAATTTTCATTTAGCAAATAAAAATTAAATAAAGCTTTATAAAAAAAATTTTTAGCTTGTTTTTAAGTCGTTTTATTTAATATTTAAATAGCTAAGAAAGCGAAAGTGCCTGTAGCGTTATTAATTTATACTTATATTAGATATTAGACCTATACGTGTGTATATTTTGTTCGTCAGCTCAGCGGCTGAGACAATCTCAACATCAGCTGGACTACTGCGGCCAGCTGTTTACTCAGCAGTCATAAGATAGGTATATATATATAGGTAGAATATAGTAGCAAAGTGTGCATATCAGCGTATGGAAATGGGTAGTCCTCCATGCTATCCAAAAGTCGGTAAGAAAGACGGAAAAGATAGGATCACTCTGCTGTATGGATGTTAGATAGACATCGTCGGTACATCACGTTGTATACCCGAAACTGCTTATCTCGCGAGATCGACAGATCAGACGCACGCGCAAGAGAAAGACAGAGAGATTATAGAGAGGAAAGAAGCCGATTAAGCGGGAGAGCATCGCCAGCTAGTAATGCGATAATATGTCATATAAGTAGGAGTCAGCCGATCAGCACCAGTACAGGCGCACACGCGAGATCGGTGTTCTCTAACCCTGGACAACCGCGCATCATCGTCGTCGTACTTAGTCGTCGTCATCGAGCCATACCTAGTCGTCTTCTTCCTATCGAGATTCTTCCTCTTTTCATTATAAGTGCGAGAGAGAAGGAGAGAGACAAGACGCCGCAACTCAAGGGATAAAATATTATAGAGAAATCGACGTTGTGGAGATCGCGGGGCCACGCGCACGATAAATGCACGGCGAACGAGGAAACAACATCGCGAGCGCATAAACGGCAGCAGCAGCTGAAGCACGATGGCATGTTGTCAAGAGGCTTTGAGGTTATGAAGTTCAGATGAGGTTTGTAAATAATTAAATTTAACGCCGCTCGGATTTAATGCCCGTTCGTTCTTTAGCCAGATGTAGGCTACATGTTTTAAAATCTTTGTCGAATTTTTTTCGACGATGTAGTAGTGCTGGGTTTAGCTCGAATAGATGATAGTGACAAGCGTATTGTCTTTTCTGATCACTCCATTATTGAGATAAATCTGTTTATTGCACTTTTGGAGCAGTGTTTGTTGACAGATTGTATTTTTCTTAAAACGCAAAGAAAATCATTTTTATGCTTCATCCATTTAGTAAATTCTTTAATGTATTTTTTCTTTTTATATATATATATATATATATATATATATATATATATATATATATATATATACACACACACACACACACACACTAGGGTTTAGTATATTTTTAAAATATATATTACCTAGTGAAAAATAACAAAGGCTTTGATTAAACATTATCTTTCAGATTGGGAATTTTTAAAAGATTATAAAGATTTTATCTGCGATTATAATTCAATTGATTGTTTTTTTTTCTTTTATAGGTGCTGTAAACAACCAAAGAACAACAGAAGTTTATCATTTACAAGTTATCATAGAAGGGGAAAAGTTCAAAAGCAATAAGAGGATGTATTGTGTACAATGGCTCATACCTGTACTATTAATACCAAAGCCCGTGAATCCTGCACTTTTGCAGACTCACGTTATGTTTATGGTCCTTTACCTGATTGGATTCTTCCTGGAGCGAAAGCCCTGCACAGTATGCAGTCTTGTTTTCCTGGCCACTGTATTTCTTATTTGTTACAGCGGTATAGGCAATTGCCTGTTTTGGAGTAACAATTGTGATACTGTAAGATGTAACAATGGTTGAAGCAATTTTATGGAGATAAAAGACTTTAGAGTAATTTTTATTAGTTTTTATTGTAATTACAAGGATGTGCTGCTTGAACAACAAGTTGAGTTATGCATAATGCAGGGTCTAGTTTTGTAATTGCTCGACAAAAAGTTTGAGTCTTTCCATTGTAAATATGATGTATACAGTGGCGAGTCATAGTGCAAGGAATGCATATCGAAGTGTATATAAAGTCTTTCCATCGATTCTCGCTATTATTTATCGATCACGATATTAAAGTTCTGAGTCTAAGAAAAAATTTTGATCAAAAGCATTTTTTATCAAAAGAATTTTACCATATGTTTTATGCATTTACAAAATCACACGATTTAATTTGTGATCAAATATTTTAAAGAACAATTGTAATTCATGTGAATGAATTATAGTTCAAAGCATTATTTATATCATAACAGTTTTTATTAATACGAAATTGATTTTGGAAAATTTTAACACTTATTAAAAAATGGATTCAAATTAAGCTTAATTTTTTTTATACCAAACATTATATATTTTTAATTATTATAAAAATTTACTTTCAGTTATTTTAAAAAATGTAAATGTAATCAAATTTATTACTTTTCATCAAAATTTTTTCTCAAAAATAATTAAAATACCTGCGAAAGTAGAGTCATAAATGAAAGATATTTATTTTATTTTTATGTACACATTTTTATTTAGCATTTAATGAACCTATTTCTTTCGTAGGAATTTTGATAAAACTTAGCCATATATAGCTCCAAATCATATATCATGAAAATACTGAAGTGTAAGTCTATTAAAGTAATAAGCAGTATAAAAGAAATTTAATAATAATCATGGAAGTAATTTCTCTAATTGTTGTTGGGGAAAAGAGAATGACTTTTATTAGTTAACTTGCCTAATTTTATAAAATAAATGTATAAACTTGAATTGAGACATTAAAGTGTCACAGCACAAATAATTATTTAGTCTGTGATAAAGTGATATTTATACTTGAAAAAGATAATAGCGAATGCAATCTTTTTAGACAGACTAAAGTTGATACTAAAAATTGCAAATGATTAACTATTTAATCCAGTGATTTAGCTGGCATTGATAATGCTTAATAAATGTAACTATGCAGTATGATTGATGAAAGCTAGTGCAATTAAGTTAAAAAGTTGAGAAATTTAAGTGTCTTCGATTGTCAATAAATGTCTTCTTTTTAATACCTGTTTAGGGTATTTGTAGGCAAAACATTGCAATTTTTAAATCCATTTAATACATAAAATCATTGTATCTTCCAAATAATGATTAGATGATTCCAATTACTCTGTAAATATGAAAGTTGAGTACTTTTGAAATGCGCTTACAAAATATTCGACGAATTTATAGTAGAAATTTTTAAATTTTTAACTGAAAAGTAAATAAACTATGTTACATTAATTGTATTCCAAGAATTACTTATTGATTGCTAAATATTCATTGATAAATGAAACGAAGTTTAAATAGCTGCATGAGCTAACACTTGTTTATAAAAAGTTTAGTTAGAAAACTATGTATATTCTTTACATAATCACCTTTCAAGTTAAATTTATTTAATGTTCAAACTAAAAAAAGTACATTGTAAGTATATAATTTCCCATAATTATCTTCGTAAGTTCTTTTGAATTGTTATTAATGATAATAATGTAATGAATAAATAAAAAAAATATTAATTAAAATTTATAAAGTAATTACAACCTTCCTTATTCTACAGATATAAAAAAATATTGTAAGAAATTCGAATTACGAAAATAGAGCAATTTCTAATTTAAAAAAAAAGGATGTAAGTTTGATATGGGTGTATGTGGTAAATAAAAAAGCCCAATTTAAGTTTCACATAATAAAAATAATTTATTGCGGAGGCTTTCCACGTCCAAAACCACCACGGAATTCGAGTTCAGCTGTGCCAGCGCCGACGTCGGCCTTCTTGTCACCAGGACCAGGGCCACCAGGTCCGCGTCTGTATCCGGCGCGGTCTTCGGCAGGTCGTGACATATCACGGCCAGTGGTGGCAACACCTGGAGGTTTCCTGCTCTCGGTCGTAGCTTTCCTCTTGAGCGTGGCAGGTACAATTTCAGGTGGAAGGTGGAGGTATGTCCTCAAGTACTCAATACCCTCATTCGTCAGGTACCAGTAGAAATGCCTCCAGGCAAACTGTTCCTTCACATAACCTCTGGATTTCAAGGACTGAAATAAAATATAAATTGTGAAATATTGTATTTGGCAAAATTCAGATTACTTTTTTAATCGTTATGAAACATAATGACGTTTTGTAATTTTTTATTTTATTAAAATACTTTGTTTTAATTATTTTAGTTTATATAACATCTTTTAAATAAACTCACTTATTATCATAGCATAATAAATCATATTTTACAAATTTATCTTTTAACAAACATATTGATGTACATATGCTTCAATAATTTTGAAGATACGAAAATTGGTTGAGAAATATTGAAGATCAAATACAGAAATCTGTAATTGAGTAAGCCCTGCTCTTCATAGATAATTGTAGTTTTTAAATTAGAAAATTACATCAAAGTTCAAACAGTGCACTCAAATTTTTCTAATTTGCTGAGTATTTTGACTAATATATTAAAAAACTTTTTTAATTTTTATATCACTATTTTTTACATTATTAATTATAATATACTGTAAAAATAAACCAAAATACATTACAATAATGGATTGTAATTTAACTTTTAAATAACGTAAGGCGATGCGATACCCACCCTATTACCCAAAATTAGGTTGCCGTTTTTCTGATTCAATTTTTAATTTTAAGAAAAAAACTCTCTGGTACGTTGTAGTTCTGCATTAAACTTTAAATGTGTTGTCAAAGAGTTTTTTTCAATAAGTTTAAAATTGAAGGAGAAAAATGGGAACCCAGAAACGAGTAATAGCGTGGGTAATAACATTTGACAATGTTATGTATAAGAGTAAAATATAGTATGCGATATTTTAAATTAAAAAATATTTACCTGCATAGCCTTGATGACCTCAAGGTTGGGGATGGTCTCAAGCTCTGGGTGTTTGGGGGCATGGTAATCTTTCTTTGCTACAATTACACCCTCTTTGAAGAGGTATTCGTAAATTGCAACACGATTCTTCTTGGGCATCAACATTCTAGGAGAATAAAATTATATTATTAAGTATCATAGCTGCACATATTATGTATGTATATAAGTTAATGTAATGTTTTTTCTTTCCAAATGACCAGCATTGACATGAAAAATAAGGTTTAAGGTTATATATTATAACCTCTTTTTTAAAATATAAATAAACCATTTTACAACAGAATTTTAGTCAAAGAAAAAATATATTTAAAAAATGTAATCAATTCCTTCATTATATTTTAAATTTCATTTGAACATATTGAGAATTTTGAAAACTTATATCAATTTTGAAATAGAAAGTAGAAGTCACTAAACACAGAACATTTAAAATAAAATTTTTGCAAAAACACAGTAACTATTGGTATCAAAATGTTTGTTAAACAATACTCTAAGCGATAAAGCTTTAATTTTTTGCAAGAATTTTCGGATGTTATAAATAAAATTAGATTTTTAACAAATATCCACGCACTTGGATGTCTTGAGGAGGCCTCGGTCACCGAAAAGGAAACATTCGCCGCCGTAAGCGCACAGGATCGAACATCGACCTAACTTTTCGATTCTTACTAGAAATCATAACCTTGTAAAACGAAATATCCCTAGATGATAGTGCTAGTTTAATGAGTAAGGTTGTTGACATGCATCAAAACCTGCCATTGGCGGTAAATCGTTGTTTTGAGAGAAAATGGTAAATAAAAGTTCGGAGAAATGATCAATTAAAAAGTTTTATTTGAAATTTACTTGCGGGTTTTCTTCAAGATGAATAAAAATAATAGATCGGGAAGTATTAAGTTTCGTGAGTTAGATTACAGTAAAAGTTCATCGCAAGACTGTCGAGACAAGAATAATCTGCGAAGTAAGGAAGATGTCTTGAAATTATTTGCCGATACAAATCACGATTCGGAAAAAGAAAATGCTCGTAAAATCGCAAATGAAAGCACTTCAGAAGTAAATACGGAGACTGAGTTTGATGAGAAAGTTGAAGAGCCGGCAGAAAATAATGCAAGACAACCACCCAAAGTTCAATTAAATGTTATTGGTAACTCTACAAAAACAGAAAATATTATAAGGCAGAAGCACAATACACAATCGAATGTTATTGACTCATCTACAAAAACAGAAAATGTTATAAGTGATAAAAAGTTTGGAAAATTATTTTTATTTCATATAACCTTATAATAATTATAATTATTGCATTAAAAATTATTAAATTGATTTTTTTAGGGTATACAATGTAATGGTTGGAAAGATTTCAACACGAAAGCATAAGCAATGGGACAGTGATGGATTACTTGAAATCAGTGGAAAAAGTGCTGTGTTAAAGGTGTGATTATGAATTACATTAGACTTGTTTATTGAAAGTCTTTAGTGAATAAATAATATTTGTTATTCGTAGGATATTGATGGAAAATTTATCGGAAGGACAGCAATTAAGCCTGAAACTATTGAAGAAGGCTTCAGAATGTGTATAGGAGGAAAAGAAATTGAGGTACTGGTCACTAATAACTTTAAATGTTTCTTTTCTTTAAAAAAAAAAAAAAATATTTTCTTAATTATTTTTTAATTTTATTTTTAGATAGTAGAATTAGCTTCAGTTCAGGATATTCAAGCAAGACAAACTTCTAATGAACAAATTAATAAAAATGAATGTGTAGAACCACCAGCAAAAAGAGCCAAAATATCTAAAGGCTTTGTTCCTGTAAAATCTGGTACCAATAAATAATTTAAGTTTTAAAATTACTTTATAAAAATATTCATTTTATATTTTTTTGCATAACAAAATATAAACAATATATAATATTAATTTAATTTCTTTGAATGAAAATTAAAAAATTAGTTTTTGAATTTATTTTAATTTTTGTTAGGCAAAAGTTTACATTTTAATTACAAACCTCTTCTAATGCCAAACCCGCCACTTGATATTGAATGGTTTCAAGACAATGATGAGCAAAAAATTCATGAAGTTTCTGTTGATGGTTGCTTAGCTTCTGTTTTAAGACCTCATCAACGTGAGGGAATAGTTTTTATGTACAAATGCATAATGGGAATGAATGATTCCCATTTTCAAGGAGCTATATTAGCTGATGAAATGGGTTTAGGAAAGACATTACAATGTATTTCTCTGATATGGACATTGTTAAAAAAGGGTCCTAATGGAAAACCAGTTTTAAAACGTGTATTAATTGTTTGTCCAAGTAGTCTATGTGGGAATTGGAATAAAGAATTTAAACGATGGCTTGGATCCATGAAAATATCTCCTTATGTTGTAGAGGGTAAACAAAAAACTAAAGATTTTACTAAAACTCCAAGAGCTTGCGTTATGATTATCAGTTATGAAATGTTTGTGAGGAATGTAGACGATATAAATAATTTAAATTTTAATTTATTAATATGTGATGAAGGTCACAGATTGAAAAATAGTGAAGTTAAAACACTTAAGGTAAATAAATCATAAGAATACCTGAGAAATAAATTATATATAATTCATTTTATAAAAAAATTAGTAAATTTTTGTGTAAGGTTATAAAAATAATTAGGCTGAGCAACTAAAATTTTTTTAATCAATACAAAAAATAAATAATTTTTTACTCAAATATTTCAAGATAAATTTAATATCTTAGTATAAATTTTATTTTATTTTTAGTACCTTAGTCAATTAAATTGCAAAAGAAGAATACTTGTAACAGGCACACCTGTACAAAATGATCTTCAGGAATTTTATACATTGGCAAATTTTGTTAATCCTGGCATCCTAGGTAGTTTTAATGAATATAAAAGTTACTATGAGAATCCAATAGTTACATCTCAACGTGGTAATGCCGATGAAGAAGAAGTTTTGTTAGGCCAAGAAAGAGCAAGAGAATTACATGACAGAGCAAAATCTTTCATTTTGAGACGTACAAATATTTTAATTAATCAGTATCTACCTCAAAAACATGAACTTGTTGTATTTTGTCGACCAACAAAGGAACAAGATAATTTATATAGTTTAATCACAGATTACTGGTTTAATAGAAATCTTATAGATGGTAATGTAATGCCTTTGGTTGTTATAACTGCTTTAAAGAAAGTTTGTAATCATCCTTACCTTTTTACTAGTGAAAAAAGTAATATTTTGGATGAAATATTGCCTTCTGTTCCAACCAATCTTTCTGCTATAAATACTTCTTTTTCGTATTCAAGCAAAGTTAAAATAGTACAAGCGATTTTTCAAGCTTTGAAAAGGACACAAGAAAAAGTAGTTGTAGTATCTTATTTTACACAAACATTAGATTTTCTAGAAAAAGTTTGCTGTATAGAAGGATTACAATTTTGTAGATTAGATGGAAATACAGCTACTGCTGCAAGGACTAAAATTGTAGAAAAGTTCAATGCAAAGGATAATATTGCTTGTCGTAAGTCTTTACTTTTTAACTAAAATATTATTATAAAAATAAATTTAATATTTTATTCAAGGTGTGTTCTTGTTGAGTGCAAAAGCTGGAGGAGTAGGATTAAACTTAGTAGGTGCATCAAGATTAATATTGTTTGATTCCGATTGGAATCCAGCAAATGATGCTCAAGCTATGGCACGTATTTGGAGAGATGGCCAAAAACGTTCAGTATATATTTACAGGTATATCGTTTTATAAATGTTAAAACTACCTCTTCAAATAATATGTGCTAATATTTTTTATAGACTTTTAACTACTGGTACTATTGAAGAAAAAATTTATCAAAGACAAATTAGTAAAATGGGATTGAGTGAAGCTGTTGTTGATGCTAATCATATTTCATCTTTAAAATTGTCAGCTAATGAGTTAAAGGTTTTAAAAACAATTGCAAAAATATGAACTTTACACATCAAAATTAATATTTCTAGATCACTACATAAATAATTCTATTCTAGGACTTATTTACATTGGATAGTAAAACTTTATCAGTTACACATGACTTAATGGATTGTTCTTGTACAGGCTCAGGCGAAGCACCTTTCAAAAATGAAAGGAATTCCAATGCTGAAGATTCAAGAGATTGTCAATTTGATCTTAAAAGGAAACAACCCCAACAACAAATTACAATAAATCAACTTCTTAGTTGGCAACATTACAAGCAACCTATATCACCTGATCTAATGATGGTAAATCATATGATTGCAAAAATTTAATTTTAATACTCTTTACTTATTATTCAAAGTTGGATTTGATTTCAGGAATTATTGTTGCACCAAGTTCAAGAAAATATAACATTTATTTTTAAAAATTCTTTAGAAAAGTAAAAAATAGCATCAATCTTCCTACAAACGTTATTATAAACAACAGCAGTAATAACATGGTAAGAAACATAGTTTTTTTTTTATAACAAAAATACTTTTAACCTAATACATATTTCCACAAAGATTATTATAAATTTGACATAAAACCAATTCATGTCATTTTATATGAATCCAGACACATTCTTTATAGTGTTTAAATTATTTCATAGTATTACTCTCATACCTAGATAGTATTATTTCAATTTAGTTATCAAATTTAAAATTTGTTACATTTTACTTTTTCTTGTCATAAACTTTATAATATGTTCCCCAAAACTTGGTGAACTATAGATTTTTAAGAGTTCTTGCAACTCTTGTTTGTTCACCTCCATAAGATGCTCTTTATTCCATCTACCAAGTAGTCTTTTTGTTGCTGCTAAACTCTGAAATTTTGTTTATAAATTTTCAAAATATAATTATATTAAATGTTTTTATTCATAGAAAATATAGGATTATTTATCAATAAGTACCTCTTTTGAAAGAGAGGAAACTTTTTCTATATGTTTCCATATTTCATCTATTGCCTCAGCTTTATAAACTTTGCTTACAAGCCCACTTTGAGCTGCTTCTCTTGCTGTTAATTTTTCTCCAAAAAATAACATCTCTCCTGCCTTAAAAATAAAATAAGTTTTGATGTATTACAAAAAACAAAATTAAGAAAATATGAGGGCTTTTAGAATATAAAAATTTAAACTTTAGATGGTCCCATAATTCTTGGGAATGTATATGATGAACATCCTTCTGGTGATAAACCTAATTTACAGAATGGTGTCAGAAGATAAGCCTAAAATATAAAAGTAATTGCTACATTTATCAAAATCTGTAACAATATCATATAAATAAATTGAATGAAAAATTTAAATCACATTATCAGATGCATAAACAATGTCATAAAGAGCTAAAGTTGTCGCTGAAATTCCAATAGCTGGCCCATTAACAACAGCAATCAAAAGTTTTGGATATGTAATCAGTAAATTAATGAATTTCCTGGTAAAATTTAAGTAGGTTACAATAATAGTCATTACTTGTAAATATCCAGAAAATAGTAGTATTACATACTCAAGTCTTGCCATTTCTACTTCAGTATTGACTGATTCTTCTGTAAAATAACTCATGAAATCATTACCACTGCTATAAAAATCTCCACTACCTGTTATCACAAGTACATGTACTGCTTCATTTAATGCTGATTCAGTCAATATTTGTATAAGTCCTTGGTACATCTGAAAATACATAATAATTAAAATTTAATAAACATTCATACATTATTTTTTTAATATTAAAAAGTTTAGTTAAATCTCGTACATTTTACTATTATTAATAATGATATTAATAAGTACTCAAAATGGTTGCGTAACCGGCAAATGACGAAGCAATTACCACTTGTTAATAAATAAAATATATTTTTTATTAAAATACAAAACCACTGTACCTCCTTGTTGAGGGCATTTTTCTTCTTCGGTCTATTCAAAACGACTTTCTGTATTCCATTTTCAATGCTGGTTATAATTAGCGGCTCTTGTTTATTAGCCATAATAGCAATATTTACAGCGGCTTGCAAAGTGGTTCGAAAGACGCAAGTAGGGTTATGAGTTTGTACACACACCGATGCGTCAAGTACGTCATCGCGATCAGCTGTTCTGTTCGGACGTTTGATTGTTGTATCCGCCGGCGATCGGTTACGGGAAAAGATCTTGTATTACGTATGTGTTAATGTATAATTACTAATTGCGACTGCTACGCAGAACGACTCAGATGAGGTAAAGGATAATTAAGAAAAGTTTAAAATAACTCGAAGATGATTAGAGCTGATAATGATTATTTTTGTTTCATGAAAAAGTCTTTTTTTCCTTGTTTTTTAATTATTCTAAATTATTTTCGTTTAAAAATCATTGCAACTGCGTCATAATATTATTTTTTATTGAATAACTTTGTAAATCATTGATATTGCATAATGTTTCATTCATGAAACGAACTACTTCGAAGTAAATTTATATTTTTTGCCATTGCATCTTCCTATATCAGTATCGAAATTATACTTGTGAAAGTATAATTAAAATGTTGAATATAGAGATGAAAAATATCAAGTTTAGAAATAATCATTTTCCACTATCACGTGAATTTAACTTTTCTATTAATAACCATTACTGAGAACCAATGAATCATTTTACAGTAAGGTGCGAAATGCCTAAAGGAGAGTTCATTTGCGAATTTGTAGTATTACGCTATGATTAAAAATAAACATATGCGCGTCATGATCTTTCTACAAATATAACAGCAAATGAAATTATGAAGTAATATCTAACTTTTGTATAAATATTACTTCAGTTTCTCAAAAGCGCGCAGTAGTCACTATCAATCTACATTTCAAAATTTTATTCTTATATGTTTCTGAAACTTTCAACTATGATTTTTGAAAGTGCATTTTTACCAATTTTATTTATCTTTATTAATGAAGTTATACTAATGTGTAGAGATGAATTTGCAATACAATATTTGGAAAAAAAAAATGTTGCTCCAAAATGTCTGATTTCATAAAAAAATTTACTCTGGTGATTCCCAGTTAATAGATGTCACAATATCATGGAATATTAATGGAACGATAGTAACTAATTGCAGCAGGAAATCAGTATTTGATTCTAAAGCAGTTTATTTAAAGAATTCTTACTGTTATGAAGTTTTTTCCGGTACGGTATTACAAATCGTTGTAAATTGACGCACGAGACTTTGCGAGTATCCACGCCTTTTTTTTCTTTGATTCGTTGTAGCAAAGGAAACGTGAAAAGTATTTGCAAGTAAATTTACTTTAAAATTAAAAATATTTCCGTTGCAAACGATAAATGGACAAATATTTTTAAATATCAGAACAAAATAAAAAAATTTTTAATCAATTCAGCAATACGCAATGAAACGTTTATAGAGATTAATTCGATAAATTTCCCAAAATATGTAAAGTAATAACAATTATATTCACTTTTATACTTTACTTTTCCTATAGAAAATATGAAGTTAGTTAAAAAGCTTTATACATAAAAAATACATTGCATAATTTGGGTAACCGAGTAAACAAGGAAAGTTGAAATCACAATTTCGACGAGACAATCAAAATATCGTCTCGCTGTGTCCACTTTTCCTCAATGGCGCCAAAATTCCAATCGACTCGTCAACTCCTATCCCCAATGTCTTAATCACTTTCTTCCGTACCAAAACAGGAAAGAACCGAGCGATCGGCCGCCAACTCAATCAAATTCGCAGCATCATTCAATTATAAAATCGCCAGCACGACGATTGTAAGTAATCCATTGTGTGACGCATATATATATACATACGTATCATACAGCCAAAATAGCGAGTGATGCGAGTGCTCACGCTCGCGCATTAATGTGTGCGTGCGCGCGCGCGCGGTTATCCGAAATTACGAAAATTGGGGGATTAATAATGATCACAATGTCGCGCGCCTCTCTCACATTTGGTAATGTGACGCACCTCTATACTTCTCGGCTGTCTTACGCGCGCACGCGTAGGGGATAAAGGTAAATCGGGCCGAAATCTCGCGGTCGTCTCGAGCGTCAGCGCCGGGGATTTGAATGCACAAATTTTATGGAAATGTACAAAGAGAGAGAGAGAGAGGGCTTAAGAAGGCGTTTCAAGAGTGCTTGCGCGACTATAGAGCTTAATTTGGCCTTGTTTAGGTATATGCTTGTCGTGTAAAACACAACGTCTTTAATCGATGGTAAAGCTTGTGTCGAAATTTTACGTAATGATAATCGATAGTATGCAGAAGAAGGTAAAAGTTGAGTTTAGTCGAAAGCTTTTTGAATAAGATTTTCATTATCTCCTTCTTGTGAATTTCCTCCTTGAATTTTTCGTTTCAACTTCTTGGCTCCTAGTATATTATATTCTACAATTATTCGTAATAATTATGTCACGATTCTAATTACTAACAAGCAGTGATTGCAGTCTATGAGAAACGGATTTACAAAAATAAATTTCGGGACCCTCAGTTTAATCTCATAGAGGCCTTTTTTTACGAAGATGTGATGACCTATTATATTTCAAATCAGCGATTTTATAATGAAAATTAACTGTAATTTAATTACGTTGTAGCTTCGTGAATATTTGCATTAAATTTCTGTAAAAGTACATGAAAAACGTCGATAATTCCTTTAATTGCCTTTTTTCCCCGCATCAAAATGTTGATTTATCTCAATATTAATGATCATTAAAGTTACAGATATAATATGGATAAAAATAAAATAAAGCATTTTCGAGTCATAAAGTAAGTCAATTTTCATATCTTTTGATTCTAAAATCTTTTGAAATGCTAATTTAATTTTTTTAACGGAACTAAGAAGAGACTACGTGGGTTTAACTTACTATTATTTGATTATTTATTTACTTAGAAGGAGAGACACCCTTTGAGATTCGTGTCCTGCTACCCTTAAAAATGGAGCAATACTTTTATTTCTAATGTTATATAAAATTTTATTCCTATGATAAGAGCCACATTATTTAAAATAAAGGATATTTTGATGAATCGCGAACCCTACTTTATGTCACAACTTTTTAACTATTTGTTTTAAATAATCAACGATAAAGCAAAGTAAAATAGGTAGAAAGAGCTGTAATTTGTCTTTTAATTGACACGAAGTAAAAGATTAATTTGATCCAGAGTTCTCGATTGCCAAAGATAGTAATAAAAATAATGCATCGGGTAATTGAGTATTTTCAAAACGGCTACTTAAGCGTCATCAAACTTAATATCCAAATTATTATGTACTCTCCTTATCAGTAAATGAATCATTGACATAACAAGAATTTAATGTTTCAATAGTCTTTTTGATTTTCTTGAAAGAAATTGCTGCAGCACACCATATATTTACAAAAATAGTTATTAGTATACAGTAGTCGATATTATTAGTCGTAACGTACAATTTAATTTTTTTTTCTACCCTTTTACCTTTCATTTTAATGCGAATTACTGAGCTTTCACTGGTGAAGTAAATATAGCTACTCATCAGTAAGCAGGATATCGGTTGATCGGGACCAATCTCGAAAAAGTTAGCTATAGAAAAGGAGGTGGATTAAATGTTGTTTCATGACTTGTGAAGTTTAGGATCTAAATAAAAAGAGTTAGGAAATACTTTGCTCATTTGTAGTAGCATCAAATCTCTTTCTCAAAGTTCCTAGGTTAGCACTCTTTTTGGTAACTGTGAAATGAAAACTGATGTGATATTTGCGGACACGCGGAGTCCGTTTTTCGCGTAAAATGCGTTCTGTTTAACTCGCTCATAAGTATACCCTTACTCGGAAAAAAATACATATACCGCTAAATTTTTTCCTGCGCTTTCCAAGGGGGGTATTGTTTTTGCTCCGAAATGCTTATTTCCTATTTAAAAACTTGAGTTGAAAGTTCAGAACAATTTTTCTAAAAGAATGCCATTTTATTTTTTTTTTCGAAATAAATTTTTTCATTCAAAAGTATACGTCTTAAGTTAGAAAACCCTAATATTTCCAGTTGGAGAAATGAAGGGTTCATAAATAATAAAATTTGAAAGGCGGCGGCGAGTAACCGCGCGTGCTTTTCCGCATCAGCGCCGGAGCGCGCCGTTACGGACGTATTGCATTATTCCGCTGTTTCGTATTCGAAAAATATCCCATAATCAATTTTTCAAACATAATTCTTTTATTAGAAGTCAATATTTTGTGTCATCTCTTGCAATTTTTTTATTTTTCTAATTTCTTCATTTGTATCTCTCAATACTTACCTTTTTCTTAAATTCAACGACCAAGTGTTATTTAAATGAATACTAAAATTTTCGTAATGTTGAATTACTAAAAAATGACATAGAACTATTATGAGAGCGCTGACGTTAATGAAATAAAGTTTTAAATGTAGCAAATGACCGACAAATTGACATTGCGAACCGTAACCGTTTCTAGTTTATTATTTATGGACATCTTGTTTCTCTTTTACAGAAGCTCAAGAGTCACGCTTTTATTTTCAAACAATGATCTTATTAAAAAAGTGAAAAAATCTAAAATTAAGAATTAAGTTTGAATACAAATAAAGGAATCAGAAAAATAACAATAAATTTCAAAAAATCTAACGCAAAACATAGATTTCTACTAAAAAATTATGTTTGAAAAATTAATTTTGTAATATTTTTCAAATACAAAATAACGAAGTAGTGAAATATGTCTGGCGCAGCGCGAAAAGTACGAGATGCTACTCGTCGCCATCTTTCAAATTTTATTACTTATGAACCATTCATTTCTCCAACTTGAAATTATAGGGATTCTAGCTCGAAGACATGTAATTTAAAATGAAAAAATTTATTTGAAAAATAAAATGGTTTTTTTTTTAGAAATATTGCTTTGAACTTTCAACTGAAGTTTTTGAATGGAAAAAAAGCATTTCCGAGAAAAGGCAATAGCACCATTGGAAAGAGGGAAAAACTCAGCTCGATTCTGGAGATCACAGGAGAAGCATAATTATCAACGTTAAATGCGTCATAAGGTGACTCAAACGATTTCTTAAATATAAATACATTTCAATCATACATTATCTAAAAATTAACCGAAATAGTCTTTAAATATCAATAAACTTTTAATCTGTTAAGTGGTGGCACAAAGTGTTTGGCCATACCCTATACTTGTCGGACATTTACGTTGTAAAAGTTACACAAAAATAAAATTTGCTGAATTAATAAATCGTAAAGTGAAATAGAGGTTATTTACTTTGCGATCGCCGCCTTAAAGTTCCAAATCGCGAAATAAATAAATAAACGCGTTTATTTATTTCAATTGAGAATCTTGAAAGAAAACGTGGCCGAGAACTAAATTAGGTGGCCGAGCACTGAATGAGATGACCGCGACCACTCGTGCTTTTACCCAATTTTCCTCGCAAATGTGGGAAAAAAGTAAAATTAGGTAAAAGAGTTTAGAAGCAAGCCTAACTGTGGTCCCGCTTTTTAAGGAAAAAAGTGGTAATTTGTTGTCCCGTTTTTTAAACTTAAAAAACGGGACAAAAGTTGCCCTTGATTCCCTCTTTTATTATATTTTCGCATATGCGGGACATAAAGGTCTAAAGCACAGAATAGGGCTTTTTCACTGTTTTTACAGCTTTAATTGCACATAACTTTCTTCAGTGATCGAATTCCATCTTCAGCCAGGTGCCATTTAAAAGGTAATGTTTTAAGGCCCTTTCTTGGGTGAAATCAACCTGGTCGTACACACCTTTTTCAGAGTTTGAATATTGTATTTCAAATGAAACAATAATTTTTAACAATTCTTCTTGGAAATTGTAAGCTTTTTCCCATATTACTATGCAAAAAGTTTCAAGCTTTGAGTTAAAAAATCATAAAAATACAAGGATAATAAAAAAATTCAAAAATTTCAAATAATTCTTATTCTTGAACGGTTGCATATTTTACTCTTATGGCTATGTTTTGGGGCTATTTTGGAACCGGAAAAAAATTTTGAGCAATTTTAAAATTTTGAAGAGAACAGCTGACCTGAAACGTCCCATATAATCAATAATGATGAATTTACATAAACGTTATTTTTTAAGTTTTGAGTATTTATAATTAATATGTATCCGTAACATCGTGCTTGTGTTACAAAAAGTACTATATGTAACACGAGAGTAAATTCTAACGTTCCCTTGGGTGATCACTGCCGAACTTATCCGCAGTAATAATCGGCAACTTTACCCCCTTGTAACATAATTTACTATTAATGGATCGTATTTTTAAACATATACGCACGCTACTTTTTTTTATAATTTTCTGAAAAATCAATATTTTTAACTTTTGCTGTTTAGTTTTATATTTTTTTTTTGGTCATTTTCGTATCATACATACTTGCAATGTAACAATCAATAGAAGAGACATAATTTTTTTAACGAAATAGAGGATATTTCAGATTAGATTGCCCATATCTCAAGAAAAAGGGTCTATGAGATAGATTTAAAAGCA
>JAPYZP010000015.1:0-51198 GCA_030522985.1 Torymus sinensis | reverse complement strand
AAAATGAAAAAGAAAAATATGGAAAAATCGAAAATATTTTTTTACGGCGCCGGGTTTGGATATCCGTCGGAAGTAGTCACATTTTCTGAAAGGCCTTAAGATTACCTATTAATCCCTATTTTTGTCGTCCCGATCGGATAATATTAATGGGTTAAAAAAAAATAAAGAAAAATATGGAAAAATGGATAATAATTTTTTTTGGCTCTGGGTTTTTCACTAGAGCGTAAAGTGTTTCCTTATTACCTTTACGCACTGTACGTACCGCTGAACAGACATCTAATTTCGAGTTTCACGCGCTCGGTTATAAAAAATAGTAAACGCAACACGTGCACAAAACAATTGATCAACACCTCCTTCGCGCACTAGCTGCATAATGTACTATTTTCAAACGCACGCAAGTAATTTTTGTTAAAAATTTTAATTCGATAATGTGAAACCCAATAGGATGAAAGTTAACTCATAAAAGCGTTGCATAAAAAAAAACTTATCACGCTGCGAAACCTGTAACGAAAGAAAAAGAAATTCATTCTATCCTTCCCCTTTCCATTACTCAATCCACCTCCCTATATATACAATCCAACAGCGATCTGCATACGTTCATTTGTGTATCGACGAGAGATCCCGCTCCTTATATACCAGTCTCCGCTCCTGTATTCTCGCGTGTTCGCATACTCAAGCGCACTTATATATTAGAAAGATAACCCGCGGAGCCAACAACTTCGTTTGTGCGACGCGTCCATACACAAATGCGCGCTGCTCGCCCGCGCGCGCGAGGCGTTGTTAATGTAAATGTACGTATACGAGTCAATCGCCTCTCTCCCAGCATCTCCGGCGCCCCCGCCCGTTCCTTTCTCTCTCTCTCTCTCTCTCTCTCTCTCACTCGCGAGTCGCCAATTCATTAAGCAGTAATTGAGTTTTCAGCTCTCGCGATACACGGCCCGAGATACACGGCTGCGCGAGCACGCGGTCGCGCGCATATACACACACCACGCGACCCGCTGAAAAAGTGCGAACGCGCAAAAGGAGCATCGGGAGCCCGGCGTCGCGAGAGGGAGAGAGAGAGAACACGATACAAAGGCCCGGTGACAAGGTATAGGGGAGAAAAAAGCGCGTATAAATGGATCGGAGCAGGAGAGAGAGAGAGAGAGGGAGAAAGAGAGTGAAAGAAAACGAAGATAGGCCAGCGAGAGAGAGCGAGAGAGAGATGGGAATTAAGTGAAGGGGAATCGCGCGGTGTGATCGATGTCCCGCCGCCTGATTAACTAAAGTTTTAACAAGCAGAGGGAGAAGATAAAGGTCGCGCGCGCTCACACATACAGACACTCACACGCGTATATACAGCCGCCTACGTCGTGTATCTGGGTTTCCTGGTCAATCAGCATAAATGCGATATGCTGATTTTTTTCTCTCTCCCCGAGGAGTGACCGCCGCGCGTGTATGTGTCGAGAGCGAGAGAGAGAGAGCGAGAGGAGAGGGCTACAAACAGGAGAAAGGCTTTCTGAGCTTTACAAGTCAATTGACTGTGGTTTTTTCGGGAGAGCAAGTCGACGGTGAGGTTTTCGAGGGTATATATATATATATATATATGTGAGCTGGAATTTTAATAGAGAGATTGCCCCGGCCCTTTTTGAGCGCGCTGGATCGTGACATTTTTAGTGATGATTGGAAAGAAAGGCAATTTAAAGATTTTTAGGTTTGTTGTTATATATCCATGAAATTGTACTTTTATTCAAGTGGGGCATAAAAATCTATAAATTTAGTGAATATACATACTTATCTTGTTGTATAAAATTGTATAATATTATATGGTATTTTCATAATAATATTTTCATTATAATATAATTCTTATCAGTGGATAGAAAATTACAGCCGACATAAGTAATATTTTTAATTATAATCTTTCGCTTAATAAATATATTTTTTAATTATTTTAAAAATAAAAGTTAGAAATAACACTTGTGTTTATAAAAAATAAATAAATATTATACAATTCTACATTTTCAATCACCTCTAACTCCCCTCCTACCAATAAAGATCACCATTCAAATTTTTAATAATAAAAAAACCGTCTGAACTCCAAACTACCTCGCATTCGTCAAAATCTTCTAAACAGTACACAAACCCTCATACATCCCAATTGCGCAGTTATAAATCAGTTACCCCGCGGGGGCCTCAAAATTCCCATACCAAGAGTACATCGCTCGCACGCACGTATATACAGTCGCGTCCGAGATCTCTCACCTGCCCTCGCGCACAAAGAGGTTGGGGGGGGGGGAGTCACGGTTGATTGCGTGTCGCCCCAATATCGCGTCGCCTGCGCCCCCACGCGCATGAATCATCAGGACGTCTTTTAATTAACGACGCTGCGCGGACGAGTTTCGCAGGCCGCTTGTTTGGCACGGGGGAAGATATGGAGGTGGCACGCTGAGACATGGGGATGGTCGCTAGATTTGCATCGGCCGCGCGATCTTGATCTATGAGTCCGTTGTGAGAATGTTAATAAGATGCCGGTACGTGGGGTCGGACGTGGAGGTGGATGAGTTTATTTTGTGAGAGGTCTGGAAGTAGGATAGGTTTGTTTTGATATTATGTTGATATTCTTGTTTTTCAGTATTAAAATTTAGCTGATTTTCTGGTTTTGAATTGGCCCTAATACTGTGGTTCTTAAAATATTATAGTGATGATTTATTGACGTAATTAAAATAATTTTGTAAACGAAATTGGAAATGTTCTGTGCACAAAAATTATCTCAAATTTATCTGAAACTATATATTCTAAAAATTACTGAAATTATATATTCGAAATTATAAATTTAATTCGTGTGTTTATCATTTATATAAAGCTAGCAAACTATCTCGAAGGTGTTAGTGTAATACTATCCATTGAAAATTAGAAGTCGAATTTATAATGATTATTTTGTACTTCTAATTAACAGATAATTAGTGACTGCACTACCCCCAGTTTCAAATGAAAACTGAAACTGCAAAACCAAAAAATGGTACTACTAATATCTTTTTTGTAATTTACAACCAATACTTTTGCAGAAAACGTAACAATTTCTTCTGACGTCGATACCGCTCCCCGAGCTAATGAGCCTAATGTTCCGCAAACCAGTTTTTTCACTTCTACCGCTAAGCGGGAGGAAATTCCTAGATTAAGCAAAAAAAAGCCCTTTTCCGCGCGAAATGAGCAAAAATGAAGGAAATTATCATTTTCGTAATTTGATATCCGAGACAGATACGGGAGGCGCGCTCGTCTCGGAGCAAGAAAATCACGTTTGCCACCGCGCTGCTCAGACTTTGCGCACCGGTCGCGCGAGATTATCTCGCGGCTAGCATTTCGAGATTAAACTCGGCCCGCGCGATGATTCGCGAATCCCCTACATATTATGTGTATATCTGCTTATATATCGACTTATATATATTTTATCATTTCGCAATTTTTTTTTCTTATCCCCGCTCGCTGTTAACGACACGCGTTTCGTATACCGCTGCGCGCCGCCAGTATTTAAAAAACCATTAATACATCTGCTATAATTTCGATATTTCCTTTTCCGAGGCTTAATAAACGTGGGAAAGGATCAGGAAGAGGCGCGTGCAGCAACCTATCGCCGAGCGAACTACAAGAAGAGAGGAATGAAGAAGCAAAACGAAAACCCGCCCGGTTGATAAACTCACCTCGGCACATATTTATAAAGCCCGCGGGGCAGGATAGCAGCATCGCCCGAAACAAAGCGCCGCGAACGAAATTTTTTTTCGTTACCCTCCGAGGCGCAGCCCCGCCGGCTGCGCGCTTTCCCATCGATCCCGAATCGTAAACGAAAATTCGCCTCCTCGTTTTTTCTCTCTCTCTCTCCCCCTCGCGCAAAAATCATAAAAGTATAATGCGATCCGCGAGAACAGAAAGAGAGAGAGAGAGAGAGTTTATCTCGCGTAGGATTTTTTGCCCAGAGAGGAGAGAAAGAGAGAGGGGGAGAGAGTGTTATAAAAATCGGGAGCGCTTTTTGCGCGCGAGCGCTCGGAAGCCCAAATAATTATTTTCCACTGTGCGCGGATGATTTTTTTGCGGGCCACCGCCGCCGCCGCATGCCCGACGGGTATGAAATTTAATTTCGCTCCGAGAGAGAGAGAAAGAGACTCGGAGGATATAATACAACCCTCAAGCCCGTGGGTACAAGCGAAGCGCTCTTTTTAGGCAGCCTTCATACTTGACAGCTATTCGTGGGATGGCGGAATCGAAGATGTGCGGATGCAAGCGTGATTCCTTATTTAGATAAGTGGACGACTCGATTTATGTGCAGGAAGTGAGGTTTTGTAAAAACATTAGGCGCAGGTTATTTATAAAGACATAATTTTAATTATTTTGTTTTGATTCATATATTGATACGTTTCTCAAAGAGATTACGTAAAATCAAACTCGTGCTTCAACTATATAATTAATCATTTTTAATCAATCCCTTATATATTACGTGATAATAAACGGATATTCAAAAAGCATTCAAATAAGAGCATCAACACCTTTAGGCATGATACAACGGCTTTATTTTTCGTGTGTGTTACCAGTGTGAACGAGCTCTCAACGTCTCTCTTCACCGCCCGAAGACGTAAACTCGAATCATTTAATGCACCGGCGGGGGGAAATCCGGCGCTCTGTACCCGCCTGAAGCGTAAACCCCGCAACAGCCTTTATACCTCTTTCCCTCTTTTTATCGCCAAGTCGCGCAGAGGCGCACTATACTTCGGGCTAACGGTGCAGACCAACTGATCCCTTCCGACTCTTCCTCTCGTTCTCTCTCTCATTTGATAGTTTTGCAATCAGCGGAGGCGAGAGAGCGCCGCGAGTAAAAAAAAAACAACACAACGAGTCTGCCGAGGGAAAACGGCCGTAGGAGTAATTTCTCAAAATTTAAAGAGGGGCAGAGGCAAAAAAAACGCCTCTAAAACCCGCCCGCGGGAGAGTTTTGGCTTTATGGCCACCGGCGTTTCATCTCGCTTGTTGCTGCTCCGCGCGTTATTAAATTGCGCAATTTTTTTACAATCGAGAGCGCAAAAGCAAACCCGCGAGTTTTTCGTAAATATAATTCGCGAACGGAGAGCAAGGCGGGAGGCTTAAGTGTACGCGCGCGGAGAGAGAGCGTTTATGAGCGGCGCGGCGCGGCGCATCTTGTGTATACATTTTGTTGCTATGTCTTTTTCCTCGTTTTTGCAGTGGAGGATGGAGCGGTTAATTTTTATGCTCGCTTTCTGCGCCCGAGAGTGATACTCCCGAGGTGGTTGTAAAAATGAAAGCGAAAGTAAACTCGGCGGTGTATATCCGTGTCATTGCAAAGTAATTTTTAACTCGCGCTGTTACATGAAGCTTTTTTAATTAGCCTGCGTTTTCAGTGATTTTTATTATCGCTTCGTGGTTTTTCTTGCATTTTCTCTCTATTTCGATGGGATTGTAGTCGTTCTTTTATAGAAGTATTAACGAGCTTTCAAAAAGATACTATAAATTGAATGGGTCAGGTGAAAAACGGTCCAAGTCCTAATCAAAAACTTTCAAACTGAGGAACTTTATATAAGTTTTTATTAAGAAAAGTAAGCAAATACCATACATCATATTACGTATAAATCTCAACGAATGTGTTGTGATAACTTTTACTCTAAATCATTACCTATCAACTTCAGAAAGTCTTCTTTCTATACCAATTCAAAATTTGTGGTCTGGACTTAGGCCGTTTTTCATCTCACCCATTCAATTTTGTACTTAAAAAATTAGAATGCTAAGCTTTTAAAAAAAATCGTATTTCTTTATCGCATTGCATTAACAATCATTATTTATTGTTAAACAAAACACCTGCCGTTAAACAATACACACGGCAGCTGAATAAAAACAATGTCTATTTACTACATGAACCGTCTATAAAAACGAAATTTGAATTTCCTCTTCAAGCGCGCGTAGAACTTAACCATTCCTCGAAATGCAAAGCCGCGCACACCGCGAACGCCTAGGCGAAAATTCAAATTTCGAAAGTAAAATAACCAAGAGACAATTCCCGTCTTAACGGTGAACTCGCGGGGTATATACTTTCAAAACCGCGTCGTCGTCACGCGCACGCGCTTACGTACATATATATATATTCACCCGCGCCTCGGCTCTAAAAATATCCATCCATATACATGGGGGCCCGAAAGTATATACGCACGTATTTTCTCTAAGCGCGCGCGCGTTTCTTCGAAAGGTCAAATATCCTCCTACACCTCCGCCGCTAAGTGGAGCATCGTGTATACACATTATGAATATGCAATGCGCATACACGTGACGATTCCGCACGAAAGTCGCGCTTTTTCGTCTTTTAATGCCGCCTGCATGTATGTATATATAGTAGCGAGCGCGTGGTAAAATGTCGCTTGGAATTTTTCTTCCGCGCTTATATGAGCCGCGATTTCAATGAACCTTAGCTCTCGTGCGTGCGAGCTAGCCGTTTCTGAAAAGCCATCGACGACTCGCGCGCAACGAATGTGCGTGTGTGAACGCTGCGCGGCTTTTGTATACGTGCGGCGTCGACAACTTATTGTAATTTATAATTTTCTGAAACTTATTTACTTATGTAAATTATTGCAGCTGAATTTACGGGGACTATGAATATTCCCGAGCTGCTTTTAGGCTGGCGCTCGCGGGTAGCGGCGCACGACACGTATTGTTAACAAACGCGCTTTGTCATTTGTTTTATATATAATGCGGCGTAAAGGAAAAATAATCGATTGATTTATTATACTGCTTGGACTTGAGTATCATAGCTCTTAACCATTTGACTCTTTTAGAAAGTTTCTATAAAGTTTAAAAAAAAGTAAAAAAAATATGGGAAAAATTTTGTTTAACCATTGAATTTTAATATGTATGAAGAGAGCAGATGCGGGAGTTACATATTTTAACACAGGGTATGAGGCTATTTCTAAGGCATATATAGCTACGTTGTTATGGAACAAACGCATACAACACCCAAATTTTATACCCACATTTACAAGTCAATCTTAATACTTGTTTTAATTCATCAATACGTATAATTATGATCTACTTCTAAATGCATTTAATCATCAAAAACTGACGGATAACGATTATATTCGTTTAGAGCTCTGATAAGTTATATTCACCAGACTGCAAATCCAACATTTAGCAACTATATAAAATTTGTTTCAATTAATAACAAATTTTAATTAAATATTGTCAAAGAATTTCAATTAAAAAATACGATTGTACCATTAAAACCTTCAATCTAACATAAAACTTTACCTAATTATCGATCTATATTATTCAACCACTCATCCCTGCACATTGTACCTCGGTAAAAACATCAACACTTCTCCGTATCTCTCAGCCCACAGCAGTAAACGCTCAATTACAAGCGTACACACACTCGCTCCCATCCCAAAAGATACACACACGCAAGCGCAAATCACAAGTCGGTCTTTGCGTATACATCTACAACGCGCCCGCGCGCACCGAGGCGTGTGCATTTTTGTAGCGAAGCGCGCGGGGCACACCCGGGCGTGTGGGTGACAATTCAATCCACCCACGCGCGCGCTCGCGTGATTATTGCTCACGAGTGCGCACGCCCGCGCTGATGTAGCAATTGTCGGGCGGCGGCGAAAAAATCATCGCTGCGGTGTACGACTGCGCGCGGCGCGAGTATGTGGCATTGTGTACCCGCGGCGAATCGCTTTTCTAATTGAACACGAGTGCGGGCGTAGTATAAATACTGCCGAGCCGTGTAAGTGATATTTACAGGATAATTGGCTGTTCGGGGGAACGCCGTTTGGATGAACATTAGCGTCGTCGCACGGAAAGTCGATGTTTTTGTGGTTTTTAAAAGCGAAGAATAATATAATTTGTGTTATATTTATTAGAAATTAAATATATTAACGTAAAGTTATTTACAACTTGAATAAAGCACCATTTTCGACCTTCCTAAGACAGAACTCTCATTGGAATTAGCCAAATTACCTATTGTTTCCTTGAATATTACAATTGCAATTTATGAAAGTTAGTTAAACTTGCTTGTATGAAAATGAAGTAACGTTTGATTAGATGAGTACTACACATACATTGAAATCTCTGTACTCAATTGATCAATAACATTCTTCAAAATCGATTTTAAAGGGGAATTTTGTTAACAAAATTCACAATTAAGTTGCTAAACTTGGTTTGCTTATACAGACCTGAAAAAGATGTCTCAAAATTCTGACACGATAGTACCATCTTCAACCTGGAAGTGTATTTAACAAGCAAATATATGTGATGAGCTTGTTTCTTATACACTCGACACTCGTTATCAAAGTTCATTATAAAAAAAAAATACATTACAAATATTTTAATACTTCCCCGTTCTATTTATAATTTCAACTACAAGGATTAATCTAACAGAAATTCAGACTTTAATTTGATTCCCACGAACGCAACACTGGCCATGCATTTTTAAATTCTTTATAAATCTTCATCCATTTAAAATACAAAATGAAAAATTTATTTAATTGAATCATTTTATTGATCGATCGAGTACAAAGATTTCAGTGTTCTGGATATGATTTTAATCAATCAATCTTTACCTAAAAGAATTATCTTATAGTCTTATTACAGTTTCAGACGCACAAAAAGAAGACTCTGCACACGTAGATTGCACAAAGTAAGTTATCTATAAAATAACCCCGTAATTTACTCCACATTGAAATTAAGTGTTAAAACTTTTATAACATCTCTCAATTATAACTCCGACCTTATATATTAACACTTTATCAGAAATATTATTCTCCGAGCACAAGCCTCACCTGAAAATGCAGGTACTAAACGAAAAATTCAGCTCTGGACGTTAAAAAATGACCAAATATTTCGCATTCGAACCGCCGACCGACCGCACCCCGATGATTCCTAATCTCTTGGAAGAAAAAGGCGAAAAACGCACATCTCGCCCATCCTTTTACGATTTTCCTCGTATACGCGCCCAAGTACACAGACACCGGCCGCATCACATAATAACTCAACTTCTTGCCGCTCTTCCACTGGCCCCATATACAGGCCCGTTTCTCAATTATAAAGCGATTCGCCTGTCATTAGACGGCGGAGAGCGAGCGAGAGAGAGAGAGAAAATCGCATCAGAAATCGAAGAGCAGCAGCAGCAGCCTCTCGCCGCTCTAGACAACACCGGCAGCAACGAGCGAATCCCGTCCCGGGCAAAAAGTCGCTTATATACTGCGCCATTAAGTGTCTACACGATCAGCAGCAGCAGCAACTACACTCGGCCTCTATATATATATACACACACATGCTAGCTCACCGACGAGACTTTCATTAAGTTTTCGTGTACGCATTACGGGCCCGCTGACGTACGTACCCTGCCCGATATTTACTGCCACTCGCCGATGGGGCTGCCGTATGTGTGTGTGTATATAGGATCGCGAGAGATTGTCGAATCGCTTTCGGTTATCTAAATTGCATCGGAATCGATGTCGGCGCGCGCAGCCGCATGCAGAACCCGCGTTTCCTCGCCGTCATAAACCAACACCTGTTGATATCCGATGGCGAGAGGAGAGCAGGCGAGGAGAGTAAACGGACGATGCGCGCGATTGCGAAAGTTCGCGCGCGCGAGCCGGGGAAAAACGCTAAGGACGAGTGGATATAGGTAGGTAGTGCGAATTGCGCTGCGCGGCGCGGCTTCGAGGAAGGAATATAAATTCGGGCGTATAGACGTGGGTTGGTGAGGTGTTTAAAATAGAATGGTGTAAATTGGCTGGGTAGTATATTAGTTTGGGGAATAATATAGCGTTTCGAGCTCGATATAACGAGCTGTGAGCTTTGAGAAAAGCTTGGTAATTTTGTTTGATGAAGGAAAGTTTACTTATAGCGAGATAAATTTTTAAAACCAATGGATAATGAAGCAATTTTGAAGGCTAAAGGAAATTATATACTGGAAATTTTTATTACATATATAGAGACTCTTTAAGAACATTATATCATATATACTTTGCTTTAAATTATGGGATTTTTGTTATTGTATAACGACTAGTATACTATAGTCTTGAACGAATGATATATAGCGTTAATTATATAAAAATAATTAATACATTGTAGAAGTTTTAGAAATTACAACTGATACAGAACAAATATTAGCTAGAATACAAAATCACTAAAGCCTGTCTAAAAACTATAAATATATGATGCTACGAATCAACCATTACAACGTCTTGAATATAGTAAAGCGATTAATCAAAAGTATATGATTTGATTGTCACTGAATTACTAGAAAATCCACGACAATTTTCCGCATAATTAATACAAATCAGCCCACAAAATCCCCTTATACATCATTAGCCACGATTGATAAGAAAACAAAAACACCGGCCGCAACACATCAGCTATTACATCCCGGCACAAAGCAACGCGCGTCCAATTCGCGCCAGCGTTTACAGATTCATAAATCACGGCGACCCAATCATTATCAATAAAAACACTGAAAATCTTGCTGCGTCAACTCTCCTCACGTACGCGCGAGCGCGCACGTCTGATGTATACACTCGCGGACAGGACTGAAGCTTACGAGCGTACTTGCGCGCGCGCGAATTCATAATCGCCGGGGCTTCCTTGAATCTCATGAATTCGCAAATTACGTAATAAGAATGAATTACGCCTTGTCCTCTAAATTGCGAAGAAGAACCGCGCGCGCTTGCGCTTGCGCGCGTAGCACATCTGTTTGCCAATTTGTCAATTCTCCCCCCTCTTTCTCGCGGCGCGCGTTTAAATAAGAAATTCCGCGAACGGGCCGGCCGTGTGCAGCGCGCGCGGCCGTTCAATGGCGCGAATATTACAAAGCAAACGCGTTGGCGGAGAGTTCGCGAGCGAGCAGCGTCGTCGTCGTCGTCGTACCGTGGAATATTTCAGCATCTTATTAGCGGCGAGGCTCTAATTATCCGGCTCTCTCGTGTGTGCATGTGTTTGCGTTCGTCTCTGTTTTCTCCTCGTCTCGGTCGTTTTTACGAGCTGGGTATGTACGCGGGAGAATTTCATTCACTATTTCATAGATATACGGCACGCGGGACTGGAGAGGTTTGTGTGTATACTATATACGAAAAATACCGCGTGTTTTGAATTTCATTCATCCGTGGAATGGACAGTTAGCTTTGTGAGGCTGTATAGAGGTCGAATGGCGACGTGTGGGTACGGGAGGTGATTATTTTTAGCAGGTTTGTGGACATACGTCTCTCTCGGGAGGAATTTACAAACGAATTTTTCGTAGGTTTACGAGACATTGTCGGGGCAAGATAATGGGCCGAGTCGACGGTTTATTGCGCTTCTATGCAAAATGTTTGTATATGCACAATGAAATTGTAGTATATATGAAGCCTAATGACTTTTTAACCGTTGGCAATATATATGCTGTGCAAACAACGTGTTTTTTAAAATGGTTCGTTTGAAAACATTGATTCTATCGTTTATAATGTAAAATCTTATGGAACAACCGTTTGAAAGGCTGAAAATTCTCATATCCATAAAATACCTTCATTCACCGCAAAATTTTCCCCATCGAATCAACCGATACTTTTACATTTTGCAACTTGACAATTAAAAGATTTTATTTATAAATAGCAAATTTTTCTATAACCGCACCAACTCATATAGTTTCAAACTCACGGTCGCCCGCTACAATCAGCGAAAACGACCCCTGTGCAACCGCTATACAGCACTTTTCCAGCGTCCGCCACCGCGACAGCAGCAGCAGCAGCCTCACGGGCTACCACTACGCACATGGCTCTTAAGTAGCATAAAACGGCGGTAGGAAAAGCGATTATTTTTAGATTTTGATAGTCCGTTTGAGTGACAGTGGCGTTTTTGCTGATTCAACGTAAGCGCGCACGCGCAGATCAAAAGGCGCCGTCCACTCGCGCGCCGCGCTCATCACGCGCGCGCGTGTGTGTGTGTGTGTCGGGAGCAGCGGCTGCCCATAAATCAGTGATATATTTCGTTGTTTTGCTCGTTAGGAGATATATGAACTATACCTATATACGCGCGCTCGTGCGTTTGTCTGATACGCGTCATATTATATATAGCTGCCAGTTTTTCGCGCCGCGTGTATGATTGTTGGGCTTTTGTGCGGTTTCCCGCGGGCTTTTTTTTCCTGCGGTGTGGGGAGGTTGGCTGGAAAATCTGTTTTTATCGTTTTTCTCGGCTGGTGTAAATTACTGCTTGCCATGGGTATTAATTTTTGTAAACGTTTAGTATACTCTGTAGGCGATGTTTTGAGGATTTAAAGTTGATTAACAAATAAATGTTTGATTTTCAGGATAATTATCTTACAATGTGAATTATTTTATATTTTCCAACTATAAAATTGCTTCGTGATTTAGAGTTGAGATATAAAAGTACCATTACCCTGTATTATTAAAAATAGATAATTATTTGTCTATTAAATATTCAAATCAACAACGTCCATAATGACGCTGCCTTCGTTAAGCAAAATTTAAATATTCGTCGATCAAAGTGTCATTAAGACAAATTGTATGGAGAATTAAATTTCTTCTTGCTTGTACTAACTTTGATTATATGACTTGATTTTTTAAGCATGCTAATTATCCTGAGAGATTCACCAATTTTCAAGAAGATATTTAATTATACTATACTGTTCGAGTGACTAATAAAAAAATAACTGAATCCTTTTTTTCAAAACCGGATAATGACAGGTTTTCAAATTTCGAGTAAATTGAATAAATAGGACTTTGTTTGAAACAGGTTTAAATGAGCTCAAGCTATTTAAAATATTATTGTAATTAAAAAGTTTTTAACTTATGGGCGTTCACAGTTACTAAGATCTAAAAAACAAGACACGTTTAAAAAAAAAACGCACTCGTCAATTAAAATGCATTTAAACACAAATTGTAAATAGACTCTATAATTGAGTAGTATATAATTTACAATACCACCTAAATACTATCCAAAACTCGAAAACATTGTCCTCCCTATACAACAGACCCTCAGAGAAAACGCATTCATCGCTTATCACGCCAGGTCCATCTCTCTTCTTCCTCCACCCCTCTCTCTCCCATCATACCTCCACGCACTCACACGCACACTCAATTTAAATAAAAGGTAATCACTGCCTGGACTCGTTCGGGAATCCGACCTGGCGGGAATTATTTAAATGAATCGACGACGCCGCTCGCGGCCGTCATTTGAATTTCAATGGCGTGCGCGCGCGCGCATCCCCGCCATACAGTGTCTAAGCGCAAAAAAGCGAGTGTTTAATTTAAATAACGCGCTCGCGCCGGTTTTACAGGTGGACGCCGCTCTTTAAAGCGACGGCGGCGGTGGGACAATAACGGGAGGGTTGGAACGAGAGAATAGAAGCGGGCGAGAGCTTTTTGCTCGCCGCCCCCCGTTATATTTTGCCACTCAGCTGTTGCGCGCGAGTTCCCACAGTTTTAAACTTCCGACGGGGTGAGTGAGAAGCGACCAGCTGATGACGCAAAAAGGGGGTGCAGCGCAGCGTCATTTCATTTTATGCCTCTTCCGAGCTGTAACTCGCTTCTCTTTGGTTCGGCGTTTTGTATGGGTGTGGAGGTACATGCGGGGTGGTTTTGGCCCGGTCAGTTTTCGCCGATGTTCGACGTGAGAGGGTCGCTCCGGCTATTGTCAAGCGGAGAAAGTAAATTTTGCTGAGCCGGACATACGGATAGACGAATTGAATTGTTGTAAATTCAAGTGCTTTCTGAATTGCGATGATAATGATGTGCGCGTTGAAAAAGAAACTTTTGTTTTTGATCTAATGTTATTTTAGCGAGAGTTGTCGGCAGTTACTAAAATGTTATTCGAAAATTTAACTGAAAATAACCGTGACAAATAATTAATTTTTACGAAATTTGCTACTTATTCCATTTAGGTATACTACCCCGTACAGATGTTGCAATGCACCCAGCTCAAATCAAAGAGCAAATTCGATCAATCTTCACACTCGAACAATTTCAAGCATCTACGCCGATTTTCGCTTCGAAAACTTTCGAGATCAGACGACCTGAAAAATGTTCTCACCCCGCGAGGCGCACGTGGTGCGGATCTGATTCCGCGAACTCGCCCCATATCTTCCTCCCCCTTTTTCCTACCTGGACGTCCGGCAGTAACCGACCGGAGGGTTGTTCCGGCATGGATTTAAGCTGAAGAGTGTATGCGAGCGAGGCGCATTAAACCACCCCTCGGTGGATTAAGTACTCGGGATCATATCTTCTAGGGAAAAAGAGGGTGAGGCAATTGTTTCCCCTGTCCATGTAGACTGTATGTATAGGCTGTCTTGTTGCGTCGTAGGTTGAGGAAACGGTTATAAGTCAAAGAGGGAAAATGAAATTTATCTACTTGACATTTGAGTAACAAATAAAGTTTTTTTTTTAAATAAGAAGTGGTTTAATGATAATATTCAAATAAGTATTTTTACAATAGTTAATCAATTATTTTAGTGTGTATAAAAAATTTCTCACAAGTTTCAACATAAATGAAAAGATCATTGGCATCGTGTATTAATGTTAACCGTTACCATTCAGTAACACATTATGAAATAATAATATACAATATTTTCTTACATGTTGCTTTAAGTATCTATAAATAAGCGTACTTATCGCATCTGAAAAAGTGATATCAATTTTATTCCCAAGGTAAAATCAATATCAATTAACTATTACTACCCAGCCTCGAAACTCAACGCCGTAATTGGTACAATTATCACTGTAATAATGGACTGCGCGACACTACACGACGCGCGATGGTAGTGAATACCAACTAATGCAAAAGCTCTTGCGCACGATGCACAATGAAGGTAAACGTACTGCAAGACTTACAAAGCAGTATGATTATGGAAATATTGGTAGAGTTAAGTTACATGACCAGTATGTGTACAAGAGGTAATATCGTATCCCATGTCATTATTATAAAATAGGTGATTATTTCGGAAAAATGTCAACAAGAAGGTTGAGCATGTTATTTTAAATAATGCTGCATTATAAGTCGAGTAAAAATATTTAAGTAAGTACAAGTATTTATTCTATCCCTCACTAATTATCAAAATTAGAGGATGCTTTGGAACAGTGAAGAAAACGCTTGAGACAAAAAATGTTGAAAAACATGTATTAAGGCGATTTATGCTAAAATCCGTCGATATTGAGAAATTTTTCTTTATCTATAAATATGTGTGTGTGCGTGCGTGCGTGTGTGCGAGTATCTAGTCGAAATCTGAAGAACCATTAAACCAATTTTGGTCGAACAAGGCTCATTAATACTCAAGCATTAATCTCGATGGAGATTTCCAGGCTGTTAACTTATTTGAGTTTTTCTTAATATTGTTTGTTTTATAAATAAAAAACGATTTTTAATTCGTCGTTTTGTTGATTTTAGACCCCGCTGATAGAATTTGCATATTAGTTTTCTTTTTCTTTACCTACATAATTGGAAAATATTTTTTTAATTATAAATTTTATTATATTCAATTATATTTACATTTAAATTTTGTCCATATTAATCCTTATATGTTTGATATTATATTTTTCAATTTTGTACTACTGTGAAGCAGATCTGGGAATCTATTGATTCTCTATGAGGAGGCCAAATCATTAAAAGCATCTTTTAAATCATCATTTACAATTACTCACATAAGTAACTGCCTTTTATAGATTTCAACTAGCAACTTTACTTTCATTGAAATTCCAGAAACCCCCAAATAATTCTCCCGCCAATCTCGCCCACCGTGACGTAACGTGACGTGGCGTCGAGTAACGGGGCCCGGCGTACTCTGCTGCCTGACGTCAGACGGGGGGATGGGCCAGGTGTCCCGTCTTCAGCTCTCCCACCCTCGTCCTCTCTCACTCCCTCTCTCTCTCTCCTTCTCTCCGGGATCTCGCGTATTTATAAACAAACCGATGGGGAGTCAAACCCCCTCGCGCAAGGAGCCATTGTTCTCGGCGGAGAGGGACCCCCGGAGTAGGGCCCCTACGCGCAAGTACATACTGCAAGATCGCGCGTATAGTACATACACTTTGTACCTATATATACTCCACTTTGTGCAGCGTGCGTGTGCGTCTCGGTCTTTCTCTCCCCGACGTCTTTGTCTCTCTTTCTGTGCTATAGCGATTCTTTTTGGAGATGTGCGTCGGGTGGTTGAGGGGGAGATTACAGTGGGATTGCTTGTTCCGTTTATTGCAACAAATGTCGGAGTGCATTTAAACCTTGGAAATCTGGAATTATCCGAATAATTTTATTTGAAAATTTTTTGTATTATATTGATTTGCATGGTCAGAGAGCAGTAGTCTTCATAATTAGCATTACAAAATATAACACTTTTTATATTATCTGACAAAAAGTTGTGTGTTAAAAATTGCAGTTAATTTCATATATAATTATAGGCTTTAATTTTTTTTGTTAACGGATAGACACACATCTTATGTTTGTAATTTAGCGATGGAAGATCCAAATAAGTTTGCAAATTATGAAATTAAAATATCATAAAGCCGGCTAATATCAAAAGTTTTGACTACCTTTATTCTATATTCTTTTTAAGGGATACTTTCATAACACCAAAAGAAATGCTTTTACATAATGCGCTCAATTATATATTCACGGTACCTTGATTGAGTTTATCACAATATTAGCCAACTAATTACAATATCAAAACGGCAAAACGAACGTTAATGGGAAAACGAAACCGGCAACACTCTGAATCACAAAGTCACCGCTCGCCCCATTCACAAAACTCCCTCCCGCGCAGGCGGGGGCTCCCTTTCTCTTTCCTCTCGATATGAATGTATACCCCGCGCTCTCAAAGAAGGGCCTCTCGTCTCTCTCTCTCTCATTCTTTCGCCCTCTATGTTTCTTCTCTCTTTCTCTCTATCCTCGCCTCCTTTTTACTCGATTTCTATATATGCACATGTCCGTGCATTTAACTTTCACTCCCGCTCTTTGATTTTGCCTTATTCATTTCTGCGAGCCGACGAGCTAACGTGCGCATAAATCGATGCGCCCTCTCCGCCGTGGCTTTTTAACTCTTTTGGCGAAATTAAAAGAGACGAAAAAAGGGAGGGAGAGAGACGCTGGGAACCGTATATACCTATTGTGCACGCATGTATATATATATATATACAAGACCGGATGTCGCGGGAGAATCGTGCGCGTGCGTGCATTGCGTGGGACTCGTTTTGCACAATCATCAGGAGGGTTATTATGTGCGCATGCATGCTCTAGGCGCACTCCCTGAGAGTTTTTCAGGTTATCGAAAATAAATCTTTTAGTGCCGTTTGTCAAAGGAGCAGTGGGTATAATTTAACAAAATCTGGGGTTAACCTATTATTCTACGTCAAAGTGTATAAATGCATCAAGAAACTTTTAAAATGTATTAGAAACTAGTATTTAGAATGTTATTAATAATTATTAATTAATATCAAATTTTTTAAAGAAAGCCATTAATAATTATTTTTCACGCGTACTGTCAAATCGACCTGTAAATTTCTTAATTAACAAAAACCACGCTTATACGCAAATTGCAGAAAAGGATAACCTAAACACCAGAACACATACACCCCAACGGTGATAAATGGTAATAAAGCATAAATTCGATGGGAGACAAATGGTCCCATATTCCGAGAACGGAGCAGCTGTCCTCGGCACCGCGAGAGACATATCGCGCGCTCGCGGTGATTTAGTGTAGGTGAGGATCTGTCGTCGCGCCGACCGAGTGAATCATACTCCCTTTTCGCGTGGGTGTCTCTCCTCCCGCTCTCCCTCTCTCTATCCCTCTGTTTCTCGCTTTACGAGCTTGCGCGAGGCGCGCGCTTGTCGTCGAGTCGCGAAACGACTATTAGCACGATGGGGGCATTACGTTCCACGTGGACGCGCATTAACGAGCGATGCGCGCCCTTTGTTCGTGCGCGTTCACGAGAGGGAGATAGAACGGCATAAGTATTTTCGTGAGGATTAGGAGGCCGTCAACAATGAGGGCTGTTTGGAGGAAAAAATTGCGGCTGCGCGAGGGTTAGAGGCGTCAAGTGTTTTCTTTAGTTGCGTTTTTCACAGTGGCCATTTAGCCTTTGTTATGGAGATTTATCTCGGGGGTTTTTGACTTGTGAAATGTGTGTGGAAGAATTGATACAGCTGTCCAATATTTTTTTTTAAGGTTTATTTTTTTTTCTCTTTGTTTTTCTTCATCGCAAGGAATATTATAAGACATAAGAATGGCATAGTTTTTCATATCTGCGATTTTTACTATATATATCAAACATTATACTTCAGTGTAAAGACAACTGTTTCCGTTAATAAAACAAATATATATCCATTTTAGTAGATAGTAAATCGAGATATTTTTTAAAGTATGAAAAAACTGATCAAAGTATATGGTCAATTTTGTATTTAAAAAATAATATCCGGTTAATAAATGAGATAAAGATGATATACATGTGAATATTCTAATACAAGGTATCCAATTACGAAACAAAATATTGTACAACTGAAGAATCGTTTGCTTAAACTTTTTGACAATGAAATTGGCCGTTCCTTCGTGTAATAAGATGTTTCAGCGGTAAACATTTTATTTGAATTGGTTATAAAAGCCCGAGCAAATACATCACATCCAACCTCAACCAATTACCGTTGTTCCCCATAAATCCGAATGATATTCAAATCACCATGCAGCTCCCTCAGCATTGTCAAGTCCCCCCATCGCGACGCAAATAAGTATTACATATGTACGTTGCACACCGCGCGCGTCGTCGCCGTAGACGTCATAAACGCTCGCACGCCTACGTGTTCGCTTTGTCTTCTCTCTCTCTCCCTCTCGTCCGTTCTCGCGTGTGCTCCTCAATTACTCCCTCGTTCGCTCCCCCGTCGACGAGCGCCGCGTCGACGTCTCCGCTTTCTCGCGCCCGTTAAACTTAGGTGGCGCGCATAAATTATAGAGAAAATATGAAACGCTCGTATTTTCATTCATGCGGTTTCATGCGCCGTTTATATTACGCGAGAGAGAGAGAGAGAGAGAGAGAGAGAGAGAGAGAGCTCTGTTGTACTTGCGCGAGCGGGCACCCCGACCTCTGTTGCACTTTATTACGGATTATATTGTGCTTTTATAACGGAAGCCCCCGGGAGTTCAGGTTTCTATTAAGTACAGGGATTTATTGCTGCGTTGTATAACTTTGCTACCCGAATCAAAATCAATTTTGGATATAGACGAAAATATTTTTGGCGTTACAATATTTATTTTCGAACGATATGAAATTACTTGATTTTTATAGCAAAATACCTTCGTATAGTTATTTAGAGGGCATGGAATACCGATCTTTACACGATCTACCGTATCTGCCAGATACCAATAATTTGTTATAAATTAATTATTACTACAATTAACAACTTCAAACTTCACCGACACCTTCAAAAATTCTTAAAAAGAAATTTTTTCATTTTTTGATCCAAGAATTTTAGAGATCATAGATAATTACATTGCGCAGTGAAAGCCAAATTGTTTAAGTCGTAAGTTGTAGTAATAATTATATATTATAACAAATTATTGATGCCCGACTGGTGCGGTAGGTCGTATAATAGAGGTCGGTATTCCACACCCCTTAAAGTTTTAATTTTTGTGTTGCTATGACTTTTCATGAAAAAATTTTTATTTCACGAAAGAAAAATAATAAAAAATTAAAAAATCTCTCTAATGTCGATAATATGTATAATATAAAAATCTCACCTTTTTTATAATTCTTATGAAATCGTTCAAGGTCTAACACCTGTTAGTAAAAATAGATTAAACAAAGAAAAGGGGGAAATCGGCATGCGTATTTAAAATATTTGCGTATACTTCTGACGCCTCCTTATCCTCCCGACACACAGGAAGTACTGTAGAAAAAGTATTTTATTTGATCACCACATATTATATGAAAATAAATGAATAGAACATTGAACAAGGAAGAACAACAGCTTTTCATTAGAAAGAAGATTAATAAGAAAATTTTCGTATTAAAATATAACATCTAAAAAATTAAAATAAAATGGATTTTTTATAACTATTGCTAATTCCAAATGGTATTTAAATATTTAAATAATAACAAAATTATTGTTATATCTTCTTAGTGAGTTATTCTAGATAAAGTAAATGTTATCGAGACTCTTTAATGTTTTTATTTTATTGAAGTCCGAATTTTGCATTAATTTTTTTTCTCCAGTTCTACTTCCCTCCCAGAGTTTAAAGTATCTCTGACGCGACACATAACCCACGTTTTTCAAATTTAAGAGCTCACGTAATCGCCTTACTATCGCATCCGTATGGGCTCGCGCACGCTCGTAACTGGAGACCTCCCAAGATATTCGGAGCCGTTCTCGCCGCCCTCGGGCTCATCCTTCTGGAACTGGATCGACCTGTCGCCCGGCGGACTTTTCGCGTCCGGATTAAATCGCCCGTGTGTGGGCGATTTCGATATCTCCCTGAATACGCGTGTGCGCGTGAGAGGCGAGACGACAAATGGAGAACGAAGGGCGAAAGCCGAGTTTAAGGTTTAGATGCTCGATTTCAGAACGATGAAGGAAGTACTTCAAGCAAACAAGTCGTTTTTGGGAAACTGTCTCTTTACTTACAAGATTTTTAAAGCATTGAACAAACAAACTTTTCCTTGAGTTTGGCTTCTTCTGGAGTTATAAATTTATATTGGTAACCATTACTAACCTATATGAATCGGTGCATGCAAAAAGATCTAAGTCCCTAATGCACGAAGGTCACTTTTTACTTGCACCGATTCATTTGTCCATGCACAATTTTGTCACTTTTAAGAGAGTGTATGATGGTATATAATTAGAATAAATCGCAAAACTTAATTTATTGTTATAAACATGATAGAAATTGTACTGCTTTAGCAATTTATTGTATTAATACTAAGAAACAGCAAAGTAATTTAATACCTAGAAGTAAATGGATTACCATAGCAATCATGATATCTTGTGACAAAAAAGAATTACTATAAAAAATATGGAAAGCTTACCCAAATAACGAAACAACTAAGACAGAATACAAAAAACTATGTTAAAATACTAAACAAGGCTATAAATAACGCCAAGTTAATGTATAATCGCGAAGAAATCCGACAAAACTGGAATAATTTAAGAAATTTATGGAAAATAATAAGCAAGAATATACATAAAGGTGATAAAATAAACCAAATATATGATAAGAATATGCAAAAAATCACTAACCCACATGAAATCCCAAGTACTATGAACGACTACTTTTGTAATATTGGTAAAGAATTAAGAGAACAAATGCAACAACCTCTCAATATCGTCATGGATAATCCAAAAATAAATTCTAAAACTATTTTCTTAACAACAACAAACCATCACGAAATTACTAAAATCATTAACAAAATGAATCTGAAAAATCGTGGAGTTGATAATATTAATGCTAAATCGCTTAAAATTGTGTCATACTAAGTAATCGCAACACCATACTATTAGTACACATAATTGCACCTTTGCATTGAAAAAACAAAGCGAATAGTAAAACTCATGCATCTAACTATAGACCAACATATCACTTTTATATATGTAATATAGCCAAGATATTTGAAAAAATAATATACAATCGAATCCTTAATTTTATCAATAGATGCAAAATTATATCTGATAACCAATTCGGATTTGTCAAAAATAAAAATACAAAAGATGCTTTTGATACTGTTGATCATAATATACTCCTCAATAAACTTTATAATTATGAGATAAGGGGTAATGCTCATAAACTTATGACAGGCTACTTACATAATAGGCAGAACAGAGTTAAAATTAACGAATATACAAGTGAATATAATACTGTTACCACTGATGCCTTACAGGGAACTATTAGGGAACCCTTATCCTATCTTAAAAGAATGATGACGGAAATGTGCAGACAAAATAAAACTTTCGCTGTTAGTTCCTCTCTGTTGTGCGTATACTCTCAAAATTGTAACCTCAAAAATTTTAATTAATTATAATACAATTGAAATTATAAAAGTAAGGAATTGCAAAAGTTTCTTAATTCAAATATAAGAATTAATATAAATATTAATTCAAATATATAAGAAATTGAAACTTATCATTTAGAAAATTTAAAATTTAAAATTAGAATTATGTAGCAAATAAAAATGATGCGCGCGTGATCTTGCTCATTATTTATACTATACGTAAATGATCTCCTACAAAACACGCCTGCATGACAACAGCATAATGTCTTATGTGGATGACACAGCTGTTATAGCAACAGTCAAGAGTTGGGGCAATGTTGAATTGAAGCTAAATAAACATTTAGATAAAATCTCTACATGACTCGTGAAAATCAAACTCTCCTTGAACATTGACAAAACAATTTACATGGCATACGGAAGTTACTGTAACAGTCTCCCTAATAATCTAAACATAACAAATTTATGGGAAAATTTCAACAGAGTTGAACAGTGTAAATACTTGGGTATCATAATTGACCAAAATCTAAAGTGGGAAAAATACATAGAATACGTAGCAATTAAATAATCTGGTCGTATACGACCAGACTCACATACGCAGAAACTACACTCTTAAAAATGTTATCCCTATTTTACACAAAATTTATGTAAAATATGAATTTCCCTATTTTACACAAAAAATTACGTAAATGATTTACACAAAGATTGTGTAAAAATTTTACACAAAAATTTGTGTAAAATTTGACACCAGAAATTTTACACCAAATTTTAATTATTTAAATTATTTTCATTGCAATAAATAATAATATCAAATAAAAATTCTTATTTAATTTTGCATTCTCGCGCCTTGTATCCAAGGGCCAATCACAGATCAAATCTATAGTGGCTTCACTTCTTCCGGTCATCACTTTTTTAAGACGGGATTATGCATCTCTGAAAGATGTCAGTTAATCAGATATATATCTGTATATTTGATGTAACGACAATTATTCTGGTAATAAATAATAATAATAAATAATAATAATTATATTTTATTTATTTTATACAATTTTATAAAGAATCTCGAAATATTTAATTTTAATACTTCTTATTAAATATTAATTAAATATCCTCTATTACATTAAAATGATATCAGTTAAGGGACATATTATAACCTCGGGTTACCCGCAGGGAGGGGTCCTATTCCCCTACTGTGGAGCCTAGGAGTGAACTCCCTTTTTTCCTGAAAGGGTTTTTTCCGCAATGCATCTATGATCTAGGTAATGTGGCTCTCAGTAGTGTCAAAAACGACACTGTTGCTCCTCTTGAGAATGGCTGTTTCTCGGTAATGGGGATCCTCTTAAATACGAGAACTTGATATGATACTTATGTACTGGTCTGACACTACGACGAACTCCGACTGGTCACAATAAAAGCGACTAACTAATGGCTTTTCGCTGCAGATAAAGTGGACACCTGCACTTAATGACTGAGGGTAAAGAAGATGGATTTTTCTTTGAGTTTTTTTCCCCGAGTATCGTCAATGGTATTACTAATAAATAAATAAAAGACTTTTGCCCACGGATAACAATGCGTGAAAACTTTTGAGACTTATTTTACACTCTATAGACACATGTATCAGAAGTGTTTTGCGCACTAATGTTATGCACAGAATTGCGAAAAAAGCATTTCGGAGGAAACACAATAGCACCATTAGAAATAGAACAGGAAAAAATCTATCGCTACGTATAATATGTATTTGGTTTTTTTGTTCGAGACTCAAATTTTAACACTAGGATTTGGTAGATAGTCAATTTAACCTTTTTTCTAAATCGTAATTTTTCGAGAACTATTTGATGTATCACCTTGAAATTTATAGACAATTTTGAATGTTATATAGGAAATATGTGTGCAGAATTTTATCAAGATTAGTTAATTATTTTTGGAGATATTTAACAATGAACATTTTCGTATTATAAAAGGTGATTTTAAATATTTAATTCAATGGAGGGAATAAGAAGCGTTATATGGCATAAATCATGTACTTGCTTATGTTTAATTCTGTTGTTGTACATTCTTTATCTGATGACGGATACACGAAATTATTTTATTAATTTTTTTTACATAATTTTAAAATTAAACCACATCTATTATTTAATTCATATTTTATACATAATTTAAAAATTAATAATTTTGTCGTTTTATATCTCGGAATAATAATTCATTATTATAATATATATGTTAATAAACCCAAGACTATATCAAAACAAAAATAATATGACAGTTTATTTCAATTTTACATCGAATTGTTTTGCTATAGGTCAGAATACGTGTTTGAACCGGGCAGTGTGTACTAACGATTTAAAAAGAAAATAATGACGTAATTATAAAATTGTTACAGTATCTCGTTCTGTATACTGATAACGACATTGCTTCTGATTTTTCTCAAACGTTATAAGCTCTCGAATAAATAATTATTTATTACAACAAGTTTTGGAATAGTATTTTAACTTGCATATATTATAGTATTATGATATATTATTATTGCTAATATGTAAATAATATATCCTGTAAAAGGAAACAATAACTTGTAAAATATATCTTCCAGAAAAGTTATAATTAGATGTACGATGAAATAGCAACTTGAAAGAAATCGTAAGCAAATTCTGCAATAAGTCTTGTATAAACTAAAATTTGCTATGGAAATAAATGATGAAATATTGTGAAGACCTGACAGTTTGAACCATTTGAGTAAAGATTAAAATATTCTTGTCATGATATTTATTGTTATATCGTGATTTGCGTAATCTAATATCATGTGGAAAGAATTACTTAAACAGCGCAAGTTACCTTGAATATACACAGTTGGCTATATTCTGCCTTACTTGAAACATATCTAAAAAAAATGAAATTACTACTATTCATTTTTGGAATCATCGCGGCGGTCACCGGAGGTCCGGTGAGTGCTGAAATAATTTTCCATTTTCATCAAAATATAAAATAAACTCAATATATTTATATAAATTTATTAATTCTTTTACTTTGAAGGTACCATCAAACCCATCATTAACCGAAAATGGGTTGAGAAGCACCGCTGAAAGTTTACTTAGAGAAGTTAATAAATTAAAAAATAAATTATCAGAAATTGAAGGCAGCTCCATAGCTATTGTTAAAAGCAAAATATTTGAAACTGAAGACGTTAAGGCGCTAGAAGTAATATTTTTATTTAGTTGGTCTATTTATAACATGACCAATATATATTTAAGTATTTTAAAATAGTTATAAAGATTATTTCTCGCATAATTTTAGGCTGAAATAGACAAAGCTTTGGAATCTAAAAAGCTGACAGCGGAATGTGTAGAGAAGATCAACGAACGCTTCGATAATTTTGTTGCCAGCATTAGCGACAAACTAATTCAAAATGCAGTTACGAACATTACCGGCGATACGAATAACTTGAAATCACACCGAAAGGTAATTAATGTATAATATCATTTAAATTTTGTTTTGTTTCTTATATTAAATAATTGTAGGATACTAATGTTGGTCTCTATAATATATACTTTAGCAGTCCACAATTGTATTACGTTTCTTAGAGAAAGTTTTCTAGTAGTGAAAATGGTCAACACTTAGATTTGCGATCCTTTATTATATTTTAAGGTTTTGAGATAGATATATAGATTTTAAAAAAGCTTGAACTGTAATTCATAGAAATTGATTTGAAATCATTAACCTAGCTATAATATTTAAAAATAGTAATTTTCTAACGAAAATCTGTATTGTTCTTACGAAACCATTACTAATAATACTTATGCTATGACATAATCTACAGAAAAAATATAATGCTCGATAGCAATAACTCTAGTTATCTTACATATATATGTAAGACACGTAAAATATTTATTTGGCTCACAGTTATCAATAATTAAAGTTACTAATTCACTAGTTGAGAGATATAACTATGGATTTTTTTATTCTCAGTCGATGACGGTATATCTCTTAGATCTTTCAAATCAGGTTTTGAAATCCTTTCATTTATTATTGAATAACGTAAATTATTAAATCCAAAATATACATATTATAATTTAAAAATTTTAACTGCATATAACTTATACCTTATAACATCACGGAGGACAATGAAACACATTTTTCCAAAGTTCCCAGAATCATTTAAGATAAATAAAATCGTGCCAGCATTTTGTATCTTCCTAAATAACTGTATTCTTTACTACTACATTATTCAATATCAGAAAAAAGTGAAAAAAAATAATTGGGATTACATTACCTTATTTTCAGACATTAGATGATGTAGAATCCATGCTCGTTACATCATTGGACCAGGAAATCAAAATATGTTTAACTGAACCAATAAAATGCAAGTTACTTGGAATATTTTTTGTTTTAAACGAAGAATTGTTCTTTTTGAATGATCTGGAGCAAGGTGACGTATCTAAGTCTATCAAGATGTCTTTAGATGATCTCGCATCAAAGGATTTACAGGACAAAATCAAGAAGGAAATCATTCAACCATCCCAAGAGTGTCTGAAAGCTTAATATTTTATATTCAAGTAAAATTCCCGAATTGTAACCCACTATATAATACTTAATTAAAATTAAATTAGTTTTCATAATTTTTTTATTCATTACTTTCATTTACACTATTAACAATAGAAAATTTATCTACAATGAGCAATTAATCGAAGTAATTAAAATTTTCTTTCTTTGGAACATATCATCATATATAACTTACGTTCCCAACGGAAATAACGAATTATCTGATTATATACAGTGTAAAGCTGTAGGCCCTCACCGCGAGAGCGAAGATCTCCCGCAAATTTGAAGTCGTGAAAACTCGGCTTTGAAAAGACACGAGAAAGTTGGGACTTTCGGAAACGGATCGCGTGTCTTAAATTGGTCGCGCGGGGGTTATGGGGCTCCTGCGGTTGCACACTGGCTAAGATTTGCAGGGGCGAAATTTCGGGTGCGCATCTTTTAAAAAGAGAGAAAGAGGGAGATATTCAAAGTCTGAATGCAAGCGCGCAATCAGCGTCGACAAAACGCGCGCCTTTCTCAGAGTATAATGATGGTCGGCAGTGGCGGCTAACGAAACGATGCGACTTGCCGAAGAAGTGAAAGTAAACACGAGAATTTCTTTGAAAAGTGTCATTGCTGGTTATTATTATGTATGAATAAATCACGGATTCGTTTGCTTTTCAGATGATTGCGGTCTTCAAGCAAGTATTTCTTTACATTTCTCGGTGAATTGTATAGGTACTGGAAATCAAAAAGAAATGATTGTATATAGTATATATGTGCATCATAAATAGAAACAATAAGGAAATTATATATAAAAAATTTAGTATAATCAATAAATTTTTTCCAAAGTAGACGTAATTACTAAAAAAACCTGCAAAATTTGTGCAGTATTAAATTTGTGTCTTCACTCCGAGGAATAGGTATATTAAAGTTGATGAACACTATAAAAAATTAAATTTTGTTTTATCGTAGTTTTGTTTTGTAATCGTAATAGAACGATTTACGTCCTAGGTCAGAAAAGTACAAAATATAGCCCTGTGAGAAATTTTAAATACACTTATATATGTACACAAAACATGCCCGAAAACAATATTGTCATGCTATAATTTTTGGATTATTCGAGAGCAACGTTTAAGAAGTATAATTATTCATTAGTATACCAAACTTCTCGCAATAATTTTATAAAATTACATCAACTATATATAAAAGTGTATTACATATAAAGTGTTCACGCAAAAGAAAAATGAATATACTAAATTATAGTCATTTCGCAAACCCAAGTATATACGCGCCATCGCGAGCAGCGCAATCTGTCGCTCGGCTTCCTCGAAAAACTCCCACACGTGCAGTTCGCTCGCGCGGCCAACCCTTGAAAAACAGCGCCGGCCAAACCACATCGCGTGCTGCAGCTACACACAGCGAGAGCTTTTGCGCAGCCAAAAGCAAAAAAGAAAACGCACGCATACATATATATACGGCGGGGCTGCATTTTTCAGCAGGAGTTTCCATTGCTCGCGCGTCACCACAAAGCGCGTGTGAGTTTCGCAATGTACCTCCGCGCGCGCGGCAATATAAGTGCCTGTATATACGCACGCTCGTCGTCGTCGTATAGCTGGGAGAGATATCTTCTCCGCGGGATATGTGGGCATGGCATTTTTCCGCGTGAAACCCCCGCGCGCGTGCGGTCGCGGGCGACACCCACGACGACGGATTATTAGTCGCGCCAAAGAAAACTATCTGCGGTCGTTGCGACATCGAAGACCTTCAAAATGAGTCGCGCACGCAGGCAGCCGTGCGAGTTTTACAGCGCGGGAGAACGAGAGAGAAGGAGAGACTATATGGGCTGGGTGTATTGTTCGCTCGCGGTTATTTCCCGTGTGGCGACGGCGGCGACGACAATTTTTTAATGAATTTCTAAGTACACGTGTTCTCGCGGGTTGTGCCTTATTTTATAAGTCTGAGAAGTGCGTTATCTGTTAACGTAATACCCGCAGATAGTGAAACACCTGTTTAAAGATCTTTTCTTAATTTTTTCGGTAACGTTTATGCGTGGAGAATAACTGGATATTTGAATGGTATTGTTAATTGCAATATCGTAGGAAAATTTGAAAAAAAAAATTGATTTGATTATGTATAAAATATTTTTCGCTAACAAACCTAAAATTTAATAATAAACTTGGCTACTACTTTGTAAAGTTTGATTTATAAATAAATATAAATTGTGTGTACATGTATTTCATTATAAGGTTATTGCGTATAATATTGATATAGATATAGATATAGATATTTCTTAAGGCCTCAGAAATGATGCGTGGATGAAATTCTAAAACTTATAAAAGGGTAAACGCATCAACATCTAAAAACCATGATGAAGTTTTGTAATCTTATGACAAAAAGTGAATATATCAACTTATTAGGGGTAAGAAAAAGTTTTTTAATTTTTACGTCATTATGGAATTTAATATTTTTAATGTTTCCAATTCTTTAAGAAAAATTTCAAAAAATCAGAATTGAATGGAAAAAATATCTAAAATTGCCAAACAATTTTTGAGGAAAAGGTTGATTTGCTTAATAATTATGTACACCAAAGACGTTACTAAACTACGTCTTGAAGAAATCAAATTATCACTGGAACCTATTCAAAACGTAATAAATTACTTGACTAAATAATAGAAATATCATTATTTAATATTATTTATTTATTAATTTTTAAAAAAATTTTTACCAGGAGCTAAATAATATTTACGACGTTCTTGCCCACAAATTGGATAGCGAGATACAGCATTGTCGAAGTGATATTTCTCATTGTAGAATAACTGGAGAGTTCCTGATTGCAATGCAAAAGCACTTCACGTTCATTGATAACTTGAAACCGCAAATAAATACTCTCGTAGAAAATGTTTCGAAACGATTAGAGAAAGAGGAAGTATATTTTAAATGTCAAAGTGAAATGTTCAATCCAGTTGATGAGTGTTTATAGAAATGAAACAGAAATATTGTCATAAGTTATGAAAAAACGTTGCCGATATAGACAAAGATTAACAATTTTATATTTAAAAAGTTTTCATAATTAAAATTTTGCATCTTAGTATGTTTGTAGGTTTCGTTTCAAAGAATTTAAACAAAGGAATTTTTGAATATGTACCTTATTATAAAAATTATTTTATTGTAAAAAATATTTATAAAACAATAAAACAATGTCTTTATATAAAATTTTTGTTTTATTTTCATTATTATAGTGGTTTGTTTATAGCATACGTGTTATGACCTCACTGTTATCAACTACTATAACTATATCGTAATTTTCAAATCACGATATAGTTTAGAACGTTATTTTCTAATGTACACTTGTTGAGTGCAAGTCTGTACGTACAGTCTATATGTACTGTGCAACAATGTTTTCCTTGATTTTTGTTATACTTTTAATGCTGAATGCAAATGTAAGTAATTTTTCTTTCTAAAATTATATAATTAAATCAGTATTGGCATAAATGTTATATATTTTTGGGAAAAGTATGTTGCGAGAGCTGAAGGTGAACGTAATCCAAAACAATTGATAAGCCAATTATTAAATGAAGTAGAAAATCGGCAGGCGGACGTTAAGAATATCTTAGACTACAGCCGAAGCGTACGTTTAAGATTGCCACGATTGCGAAAGAATATCGCCTCGGCATTGGCTAAAAATTCACTACTAATTGAAGGAAAGGTAAGGAAATTTTCAAATCGTTATGTGTACAACACAAACATGCCTTGGTTCCATGATTATGTGGTTTCTTTTAGAATGCATTAGCAGAAGGTAAAGCTAACGGAGATAATGTTGACAAATGCCAGGCACTTTTCGATTTGAAAGTGGAATGGCTGGTACACAAAATTCATCGCTACCTAACTGATTCAACCAAAGATGATTTAAATAATTTTGAAGATATTATTAAATTGACAGGAGAGGTAAACTTAATTTTTTATTAATCAATATTTCAGATTAATGTGTATCTCTTGTGTTAATACGCGATAAAATGATTTTTAATTTTTTTCAGCAACTGAATAAGGTAAAAAATGATTTAGAAGAGATCCAGAGTTCAAACGTCAATTTGGACTCTTGTAATGATCAAAATTCTAACTGTGAAATTTATGATAAGTTGGCTACCAAAATAAATGAATCCTCTGTTATGCTTACCGAATTCAAAACTAGCATGTCCCGTCTGGAAGAGAGTTTTCTTCAGGAGTTAGAAAACGAAGAAGCACCTATTTTAGTCCGTAATAATATATTTCTACCAGTTATTGAGTGTCTATAAAACTAATATAAAAATAAAAATTTTCATTTCGTACATATTACACGTTTCAATTGCTTAACATTTCCTTCAGTACTTTTAGAAATTTTAGCGCTTTGTTGCGTAAGGCCTAAAGTAGATAACTTTTATTGGTCACGACTGGTATATAACTGTTACTTTTCACGTTTTACTTATCACTTTTAACAAACAATCAAAATTTCTAGATGGCCTGCAACTGAGGAATGCTTAATAAGACGTTACTTCTTAGAATATTCTATTTAGGCACTCGATGTATAAATCATTTATAAATAGCATTCGCCCTCGGTCGAAAAAAGGAAATCACCGTCTTAAGTATGATGATGCGCAATAAAAATGTATACCGAAGTTCAATTCCTTTGTGGCGAACGAAAGTGCGAGTACGAAGCGTCTCTCTCTCTCTCTCTCTCTCTCTCTTTCTTGCTCGCTCTCTCCCTACAATACTTCGTTCCCTTGTGGTTACGCGAGTTTTACGAGCGCGAGCATTACCTTTGAAAATTTTGTATTCACACTTTGCTACTTTATATGTATATGCATAGACCGATGTCGATGACCCTAGACTCGCGTATCAAAAGGACAAAGAGTCAAGAATAATGCGGATGGCTACTCGGCTAGCACGCCGCGACGAGTTGCTACCGTAAGTAAAAAAAGATTGAAGTTATGTAGTTTCCTGGTAGGTATAGGTTTCGCTATTTTTTCCTTGTCTCCGTGATGAAGAATGATGAAAGATATCGTCATTCACGTGAAGTGATAACAACTTTTTTTTTTAAATCCTAGTTTTTACAGGTATTATGTATTAAGTCATAATATTTTGGTTTAATTATCTCTTTCAATATAACCACTGACCATTATTGTCAACAGACAGAGTATACACAAAAATATGATTCCTCCTCACTACCACCCTACTTCCATAAATCTGAAATTATCTGACAAACGCCACGAGACTCCTTCAGAGGAATATCCGACAAAGCGGTACCAGAAACAGTGCATCTCGAGCACGACCAATTCGTTTTCACGCCAATAAGAGACGAAAAGATATCGCGTTTCATCGGGATGAAAGAAAGAGCGCTGCCACAGAATTCATTATGAGCAGAAAATCTAGATCTTCGCGAGGCGCTGCTGATGCGCCCGATTCGACGATTTCTTTGTCCCCACCCCACCACCGCCACCCCAAAATTCCACCCCTCGACAAAACCAAAGCCGTTCTTACAAAGAGTTTTGTGTTCCATAGAAGGAATTGTTGGGTTGGATTACGAAAGTCGGAGAGGATTTTATTGATTTTGCTTGGTCGCATGTTTCGTGGCTCGCTTGATGCCTCAAGTCGCTGCGGTGTATTTTGTACAACATCTTATTTTCTAATAAAATACTTTCACTTTTTGGATTGAAATTCTCTGTATAAATTGCATCTTAGAAAAAATCTTAAAAAATATTGAAATATTACTTTTTTTAGTATCTCATCTCCTGCAGCCCATCCAACCTCAGGTACGCCTCAAGTCCGTTACGCCACTCTCCAACTTCATTTTTCTCTTCCCATTCTCACCACCTCCGTATACCATAGAGCCGGAAAAGCGAACCCGAATCCTCTCCCTATCTCTCCATTGTTAATCCGCGAATTCCCCGAACCTCCTCTCATCCACACTCACCTTCGCCAACAATTTTGGCGGGAAAGAAAAAACAGCACCACTACCACCAACGCTCATTCCCATCAGCACCGCCGCCGTCGTCGTCGTCGAAATCTCGGCTCGACGCACCCCTTGCTAATGACGCGGCACAATGCCTCGCAGCTTTCTCTCCCTCTAAGAGAACGCCGCCTCGCGCGCGCACTTACCTCGAGATAAAGAGGGGGAGAGAATAGGCACCTGGTGGCGCGAGCGCACGTAATCGTGGGAGCAGCACGCCTATGCCACCCCTCGAGACGCTTCTCCCGCGGCGCGAGCGAGCGAGCGCGCATGCTTTCTTCCTCCCCTTCCTTCCGCGTGCAGACTCGTTGGAAGCTGCCGCCGTCAAACAGGTTAACGGAAGTGCAGGGGGACGACGGGCCGCGCAGCGGGATAAGAGAGAGGGGGAGAGCGGGATGCTGCTGCCCCGTGAGCAACACGTGGATAAGGATCGAGGGGTGGAATTTTGGGGTGGCGGTGGGTAGAGGTACGGGTGTACGCGCGGAGTGTCGGTATGTATGAAGGAGAAGACGAAGCAACACGTGGATGCGAGGGAATGCAGTTTTCAGGGCGGCTGGGGCGAGACAGAGAGAGAGAGAAACCGTTTGGATGTCGGGTGATGGTTGGTCGGAGGATTATAGGTGTGGTGTGGCTAGATTTCGGTGTTGAACTCCGTTGTGCAATTTAACGGTTTTGGGCGTTTGTTGTACAATAGCTGGGGATATTAATTTTAACGTGATTATGAATTATATTGTTTATCATTACAATAATCTTAAGAGGAGATACCTTGTTTCGTGTGTGTGTGTGTGTGTGTGTATCTGTCAAATAAACCGTTACGCTTTCTGCAATTATTACAACAGCTATTAAGAATGAATTTTAATTGAATTCGAACAATCAGGCTTTACAATCTCATTTCATTTATGTTTAAAAATTACACGAGTGTAAAAAGTTGCAGAAAGTAAACTATATTGAAAAAAATATGTAATTAAAAAAAAGGCTATGAAACGTTATGATACTTCGTATATCCATCAGTCGAAATATTGAGACTCGGCCAATCGCTGTGACATTATTAATCCTCGCGATTCACAGTTTTGACTTCTTTCTTCGCAAATGTATTCCGCTAACTTTTAAAGACCGAGAAATTGCGATTTGCATATCCAAAGGTGTCGGACTCGCCATTCAACCGCCTCTCGTATAGCCACTCATTCCCACTTATTCATTTTACATTTTTCTCTTTTCTCTCCTTCTCTCTATATATCGCTCTTTCTCTGCGCATATAAAAGCATTAGAAATTAATAGACTTCTCGAAATGAATACATCCACGGAAGCCGTTGATGGTGAACATGTATTCCGACAACTTGTACTTTTCTCCGCGCGCGTAACTTCAATCTTGCAGAATTTATTAGCTAAAACACAGAACCAGTCGGCAGTTAAATATTTATTTTTCAACATACAATATTTATCAATTTTTTCCTCTCGCCTTTTCTTCCACGTTCCTCCTTTCTTCTCTACCCTCTTTCTCTCTCTATGTATTTTTCTCTCCTTAATAACTAACGACCTTTTCCCTTCCACACGGCCATACTCGTATATATATATACACACACGCTCACGCGGGCACAAACATCTCTTCTGTCTCGCAAATTTCTTCCCACTCTCCATTGACCGGCCCTCAAAGAGCGCGGCGGCGGCGGCGGCGGCGGTACGACACGACGACGACGCGTCGTCGTCGCATTAACCGCTTGCCCGAACCAAAACCCATAAGCATAAACACACGAGAGTACGCATATATACATACATACATACGCGCAGTATATACCGTATCGCGCAAGTTTGCCGACTCTTTAAGAAGCAGCTGCTTGCGCGAAATTTTCTCACGCGTCCAAAAGCCACCCCTAAGGACAATTGAACTTGATTTCGAAAACGAAGGGAGGGAGGGAGAGAGAGAGAGAGAGAGAGAGACGCAAAGGTGCACACTAGCAAGAGGGAGGGGGTCGAAAACACACCTAACTATAGCCGGGTCCATTGTATACGCGCGACACGAACCTCACGGGGAATAGCGTGTGTGTATATGTGTGTGTGTGTGTGCAGGGGAGGAGGGAAGTTTGAATTTCATTAAGGAGGCAAATTGAAGTGTTATTATTGGGGGCTCTCTCTCTCTCTCCCGCTCGCGTCTTATGCGGCTCTGCGTTTCGCTCATTGTTTCGCGCGTACAGTATGTGTGTGCGCGCGCGCTGAATTTTTTCGATTGTACCTGCGGTATTGTGCCTACGGCAAAATATGCCGATTGTCGCCTATGGGAATGTTTTGCAAATCGTCGCCCGGCCGATGATTGTTACGTATAGAGGATCGCGAAGGGGGTTTTTATTTTTTAATGAAGAGCGAGGGATGACTGATTAGAAAGCTATATATGCGAGGGGTATATTATTAGCGCGTTCATTTACATAATAATGATGCATGTATATTCGTTTTGTTATATGAATTTAACTCTTTTTCTTGTATATAAAAATATATTTATTATGCTTCTGTGCTGCATATATAACATTACATTTATTATGGAAACGTGGGCAGAACCGGAATATTAAATAAATGAATAATGTATATATGCATAAGTTCTTTTTATTTTACACAGTTGTAAACATTTACAAATATATATACCAATTATATTTACAATGTGGAACCCCGCACGCTGTATACAACTTTTTATGTAATTCCCCTTCATTTGCAAGTAACTCTTCAACGTTTAAAATTTCATTTCGATTTATCAGTAGCGCATCATCGATATATACACACTCGCGAGTCGAGCTCACGCAAAATTTATTGCATCCTTCCGTCATTAAAACTATTGCCCGAACAAATTTCAGCGTCGCGCGCGCGCGCCGAGAGATCCAAAGCCGCGATAGCGCGGCGTGTCTCTCAGCATGCGTTTTCTCGACCAAAAAGCTCGAAAAAGAAAAAAACGAAAAAAGTATAAAAAGGAGCTCAGTGTATAGATACGCCGCGATAAGGACATCCCACTGCTCACACGCGTGCCATTTTTTTCCAGCCCGCGCGCGCAGAAGGATAACCATTACGGGTCGCCGAAAAATAGCACACGACACACACACCGGCGTATCAGAACGTTAGGAAAAAATGCGTCCATCGTAAAGTCCGCAAATTCATTTCGGCGGTCGATCTTGATAAAAACCGCTATATACCGCGCGGATAGACGAAACCCACACACAGACACGCGCTCGGAAGGAAAGTGTTTGCAGCTCGCAGGAGCGCGTGCAGCAACGGCGTCGCTGAATTCTGGGTCAGCAGGAGCTGCGACGAGCGGGGCTATCGGGGCTGCATTTTAAAGATCGAACCCGCTCTATCCGCATACATCTCTGTGTGTACGCAGAGTGTACGGGTACGTATATACACCGGGTCTGCATAATTCATGCGCCGGTCGCAAGAGAATGCATATTACCCCGAAGGTGGATGTACGTGCGGTTTTAGCAACTAGACGTGGCGAATCGGGATGCAAGGCTGACGATAGTCGCTCTTTCTCTCGCGCGCGCGCGCGTGCAGGACTGTTGTTTAGCTCTTTTTCGGCATTTTGACGCGCCGCCGCTGGAACTGTAAACGCGGGGACAGTGCTGAATCGCATTATCCGACGGGGGATACAGGATTTGTCTAGGATCGCGCGGACTTTCAACGAGACAATTATGCAGTGGGTATGTATAATGGGGTTATAAAGAGCGTGATTAGCAATCATACGAGGGGATTCTTTAACGCGATTATTTAAGAATAAATTTAGTATTTTATTTTTTATGATTTGGTAAATTTAATTTAAGTAATTTAAAACAAATTATAGATGCGAGGAGACAAATGTCGTAGCAAAAATTAGCATGGCTGATTGTAAAAGTGAGACAAACTCAGATCATCAACAAAACTGCCATAATGTATGGTAAAAATTGCCATAAATTTATAGCAGTTTTTACGATATAGATATAATGATTGCTTAAAATTGTTAATAAAATAACGTGTTAATTTTTCACGCGACTTTCGTCAGGCACAGATGATATTTTAAAAGATTGAAATGTATTAGAAAAAATCAATGACAATGTGTTCAATCAAAACTATATATATTTATTAAAAAAAATGATACAGGTTTCATAATACTTTTTTCGTAAATATACCAGAATAAAGTAAAAAAGAAAACATCGTATCTCTGACACGAGTATAAATCGCATTAAAAGAACTAATACAGATCCCCACTTGTTCGCCCAGAACATGTGTTTTCATACTTCATTTTTTACATCATAAATTTCGCAAAAACATTTGTAAACACAAACAAAATTTCCGCAGCATACATTTTAAACATGAAATTCGTGTCCGTCTATTTCTCTTCCTCCTTCTCTCCTCGATTCCTTCGCAGGAATACGTTACGCGTCGACGACGACGATGCACGGACGGATTCCGGTGAATCGTCTGGAGATCGGCACGAGCCGATAAAAGCTGCGCTCGCGCACCGCCGGTTAAGGATCCTCTGCCTCTGCGCGATCCTGGATTTTATGCCGGCCGTATTTTGCAGTATTTATAAAGTAGCCGTAAACGAGGAAATTCTCAATCTAATTGATTCCTCGTCCCTTTTTTCGCCCGCTTGCACGCGTGTAGGTATGATGGAGCCAGCGTCGGTGGCTAAAAATAAAACGCGCACGCGCGCTGTCGGTGTGTGGCAGGACATGGCGGGGACGAGAGTAAATTTCGGATAATGAAACTTAATTAAAAATGCGCAAGACGCGAGTAAGCGCGAGGAGCGAGATGGAGACGACTTTTTCGGACATCCCGAGTGTCGATTAATTTGCGAATGTATAAATTTACCTTATTGTGAAATAATGGGTTTAAATTACTACTCAACTGACAATAACGTTTTTATCATAACATCAATGTTTAAATTTTGTTCTTTATTTATAGCCTCGTAGAGCACGTAAAGACTTCTTTAATTATTTGTAAAATTTCATTATAAACGTTCCGTTAAAGGTTGTAGCTTTTTGAAGTATAAATAAAATACTCCACGATACAGTTGAGAAAGTGATTCTTTAAATAAAATACAAAAAATGCACATTTTAAGTGCGCTCGCATTCACAATCGGAAACGTTTGCTATTCTAAACTTTTCGGTAAACTCGGAGAAACGTTAAGTTCGAACAGAATATAATTTAATTTTATATATAGAAAAACTCTTGAAAAGTACGTGTGTATAATAAAAAATAATGAATTATTCTTCCATACGCACACCTCTCTTATAAATTTTACATATTTTTATTTTCAATTTACAACAATCATGACTTTATCATGGTAAATACTTGCAACATAATATCAATGCCATGAAAACCAGTAATTTGGTTAAACCTTTAAATTTTACACCATAAAATATATTTTAAACAGCAATAACTGCAACATTCTTACACTGACATACCATAAACTTCCTTATTTCATAATTCTATCAAAATTTATATTTATAAAATCAAAAGAATTAATGAGCCTTTATCCAATAACCTCAGCAAAACCACTCCAGCATCCGAATTTCACTTCCGCAAGCGCAGCATCACCGTTAAAATCTCTTCCGCACGCGCGATTGTTCCGTGCTTGGTCGGCTTTCGAGGCCGCGAATGTACGCGCGACGCGACAAGCCTCCCACCTCTCAACGCGCAATTGCAAAGTGCGCGCAACGCCAGTACACATTTGCATTGGCCGACTCTCTGCTCGCGCGCGAGACTGCGGCGCGTCGAATAAATGAATGCCGATCGCGCGCTGTTTGTCTATTTCGAGGGAGAGAGAGCGAGTGCATCTGGCGGACCTAATTCCGAGTGGCCACTATATAACTCTCGCCTGGTAACAGACCGCCGAATTTCAGGGAAGCGATCTGCGAACTTTTTTTTATCCTCTCTCGTTAGAGTGAAAGATGGGTATCTCTCGGTGGTTGTCGAATTCGGGATGATTCCAGTTTTAGAGAAAAAAAAGAGCATGTCGCATATTGAATAGTGCAAATTTTCGGGACTGGCCCGCTTCGGGATGTAAAATCCAGCGAGAATTGGAACGTGTACGGTATATATGTTTCGCATTAGCCCGTAGCCTTATATTTCATGATGTACAGATATTGTTGGTGCGTGAGTACTTTGGAAATTTCTGGGCGCGCGTGACGTCAGCAATGAGCGAAACGACTCGGTGCGATTGCAGTTAAAGTTTCTCACTATGCGACATAACTTGAGCGCGTAATGAGATGCGCTCCGTGACGCGCGCGAGAGCTAAAATTATATTTTTATCCTTCAATTTTTCGGCTTTTCTTAATATTAATTTGCAATTTTATACTTTAATCAGCGGGACGCCGGGGCATAGTATGTTTAAATTTAATTTAATTTGTATACCTTCGAAGCCGATCGCCAATGTATATACACGTACGCGAATTTTCATTTTAAACTGTACGCCAAAATTAAGATCCCGAATAAATTAAGGATAATTTTATTAGTTTTTAATTCGTAAATTATGGCCGATGGGTATAATGATACTGGCATCGCGTGAGCACCGGTTCTGCGGCCACCTCAATGATTTTCATAATTTTTCGGTTTTAAAGTCCACTGTACGTATTACTACGTAATCTACGGGTATTTTTGTTCCTTACGTGATGACAAATGTATAATTTGTGCTTCTTCCGCAAAAATTGAATTTTAAATTATATACAATTATTACAAATGTGTCGATTTCAGTAACTTGCCCGCTCTCCATGTTACCTAAATAAATTCTTTCACCACAATAGTTTTAATAAATTTAAAACCCTCTTTAAAAACATGTTTTGGAAGAATTCTGACACTTGAACAAAAACTATAACAAACTTTAATTTATAATTCATATATAGTCTTATTCACATGCACACACATAAATTTTCAAACCTAATTACTACTAATAAAGTGTCGCAGCTTCGCCTGTCACGTGATTTCCATCCAGACGCCCTCGATATATCGGAGACAAATATCGCGGCAGCTGCCGCGCAGTTCGCGCGCGCTCGCGCCGCGGATAAAAATGCCGATCTCTATCGCGAAGAACCGCGCACAGACGTAGATTGTCGTGCGGTGATAGCTTCAGTCGATTTTTCGCGCATATACTCCCTGCTTAATTAACCCGCGATCCTGGCGGAAGAGGAGAGACTCGCACGGGACGCGGTGGTGAGAAACAGACGGGGAGGAGAAATGCGAATCGGGGGTATCGCGTAGGAGTAAAAATTCGTACGTGGTATAAATAGTTTGTTATACGTATATTTATCTTATTTTTAATATTTTTCTTCTTAAATTATGCCAAAAATTGTTATATTTCGAAATACTTTATTTGAAGTAACCTATACTCGAATTCAATGAACGACCAGAAAAAACTCACGTAAAATATTTACCTCTAGTTCAGCACAAAACAACTGACGCGAAGTGAACCTGTTGACTATATGTTAAAATTATCTTTATAATCATACGATTCTTTCACACAGCATCAATACAGAAGCCAACGAGGCAGATTAAACATGCGCGTGCGTTAGAGGCAAAGCGCTAAGGCAGGCGAAAAAACCACTGGACCAGAAATAAATGGAGAGTAAATAAGAGGCAGCGCACACGCGACGATAGCAATTAAATTAAAGCGAGATCTCGGCGTGCCGATAAGACGACGATTAATCAGCACCGCGACAGTGGGACATTTCATTAACGACTTCAGACCGTGTGGCGCACACGCGCGCGATGATTCGCGAACCGTGAAGACTTACTGCTGCGCTGCAGCGCCCGTGAGCACGTAAAAACTCCCGTATACGCACCTCATAATATATATTCCTGTTGCGCAAAACGACGCAAAAATCGGAGCCTCCCGCGTCGCGGCCACTTATACGCGCGAAATTAATTAAAGGTGGCATTTTTTTACGCGGCGTGTGATTTAAAAAGAGGGCGTGTATACGTTCTTTTGTTATCAGGGGCCGAAGGACTTGAGGAGTCAATTTGGTAACGCTGCGAAGGCGCGGGTTAATAGAATCTTTATAATGAGGAGATGAAGTGACGATACAGCGAGAGTGAACGCTGAAGGAGGCGAATTTTCGTAATGAAAAAACTGACGTGTGTAAATTTTGTGCACTCATTGTTTATCAGATATTGCCGTGATCGGGCAGGTATTGTTGAGGCTATTTTTAGAGCGGCTCATTAAATTTTAATTACAGACTGTCGATCTCGAGAGTACGATTTTTACGGTAAGAGAACATTTAATAAAGAATTTGTAAAATCTGTCAAAAAGTTAACTTTGAAGTTTGGAAAATACACCTAAAGAATAGTCGATTGTAATCTTGAGAAAAAAAAAAAAACAACGCAGTCTTTCAAGCATTCTGATTTACCATTCAATGTGGGTCCTTGAATGTCTGGCGATTCGTCTGTTTTCGCCGTCTGCCATTTTACTACTGCAATGCCAATGTTTATTTGATTATGCGTATTTGCAAGACACGCAAAACTACCTAGCGAACAAGTTGTTTTGATTAATTTGTTAAACAACTATATACGTTTATTGCGTTATGAATTATGTATGTATTGAAATTACTAATGGAAGCTATTCGGAAAAATGTAAACGAAAAAGGTTAAAACACGAAGTACACTCGACGCAAACAAATTGTATCGATTTCAAATTTACCGACACTGATTGGTTAAAAAAAAAAAGAATTCAGACGTTCTCATTGGTTGATTCGTAAGCGCATCGAATAGAATATATTACCGTCGAGTGTACATGTTAAATAAATTTTTAGCGATAAGACGTGATAACAGCATAGCTACTGCATTAAAGATACAATTTCTTTGCTTCTAACATAAAAATATTGCATTTGAAAATGAATATGTGTTACATCCTACTACTAATTTCAAAAATATTCAAGAGCATATATATTCTCATTCCACTGCTTCTAACCCTGCCTAGTAACAAGCCAAACATTCAATTTTACATTTTCCCAAATTCAAATCCTTTTCACAAAGGAATACCAACCTTTACAAACTGAAAATTAGGGCAATACACCGCGTCGAAAGTAAAAGCCCCGGCATAACGGACCCATCCATCGGCACACAAAAAGACGACGACCGAAAGGATTCCTAAACGCTGCGTATATATACTCGCGCTCGTCCTCTCGCGATTTAATATTCCGGCTGCGTTGCAAGTAGCGTGTAAGGTTGACGTTTCTATGGGGGCACGCGCAGCGGTGGTTTATGGCCACGAGCGCGGGCGCGCGCGCCTGCGCGTAGGTTAAAATAAGAGGAAAAGATGCGATCTGATATACACAAGAGAGTACAACGCCCACGCCGCGCTGCGGCCGCACGGACACGTGTAGTTTCGGTTTTCAGAGGTGTAAGGGATACAAATTATTAGCCCGATGCGCTCGGCATATTTTACGACGCGACAAGTGCTTGGGGCTTTTTGAGCTTTCGTGGTAACCCTTTTTGTTCAGGGTTATGAATTTATGATGTACCGTTGTTGTTTTTAGTTCTGGAGTTCTGGACATGTCTGGTGATAAGTTTTTGTTCACTGTTTTACATAGCTTTTGGTATTTACACTTGGAAAGTTTTGATGAACCAAGACTTGCTGAGGATACGTATGTCCAGGAATAAAATTAGGTCAGAGTAACCTATTAATAGACTGAGAATTTTTTTCTCGACACCTGTAAATTTTGAATAACGGAACCCCACACTGCTGAGCAAATCCTAGCGACAGGTAAGGGTATCCCATAAAACATCGTAAGAGGTCTCAAAGTCATCAAACGTTGCGAGGAAGCCCATCAACATATCAATCTTTTATCGGCCTTAAAATAAAATTTAATGGGGTTGTACAATTATGCAAGCGCAGCGTTATAGAGTTCATAAATATTTCAAAGCCGTTTTTTTTATGATTTAATGGTATTCATTATTTTCAATAAAAATTCAAATCAGCGCGAAATGAAATAAAAAAACAAAACCATATATATGTATAAGTATAGAAGTTTAAGTTCGCAGAATAGTTTAAAACTAAACTGCGTTATTCAGCTATATACTTTGTATATCAATCTTTAACCAAGTTGGAGATAAGTTTCGTCATAAAACATTTTCATTCCAAACGCGGATGAATTTGAAGAATTCAACTCCCTATACATTCCCGCTATACTATCGCAAAGTCGCAATAGAAATATTTTATAAATTGAAACTCTACGAATAAGCGGTTGATTCACCAATTCAGCGCGCCCACAAAGCTCACATCCCAAAGCATATCAGATCGAGTTACTTCAGACCTATCATAGCGTTATTCACGTTTGACGCTATTTCCCCTAAAAAGGCCAGCGCCTATCTAAAGGCGCCTTTTCTCGACTGACCTAATTTCCCATAGACGCCAAATAATCAAATTCCATAAGCTAATCTACTCCCTGCATTGAATTTCTCACGGTCCCCGACGTATATATAATACGGGCACTCGGTGCGCAACGCCAAAGCGGGGGCGCGCTTAAATAGAGAACCGCTGTCCAAGATGAATGCTACACACACACACACCTCGCAGCAGCGGCGGCGCGTATATTTCTCCGGATGTCGCGGCTATACGCGAGTGCGCGCGTGATTAACGCCGACGTTAACTAGGACAATAATTCAATTAGAGGCTATTATTAAAAAGCCACGCGCTCGGCTCCCGCCGAGGCTCCTTTATGGATTTTTAACCGTTTCACTTTCGCATAATTTCCCGCGTGATGTACGGCCCGTGGCCGATTACGGTGGATTTCTCCGTTTACTATGTGTATGTGTGTGACGGTAAGAGAGCGCGAAGTGCGCAGTTTGCAACCTGCGAGTTAAATCGTTAAATGTTCTGGGGACGGCTTTTCAGTTCTATCAGAGGGGGCAACAAGTGCCTGTGGCTTGATGTAAATTATGATTGTTGCGATATAATTAAATATATATATTTTTGGACGTTGCGTTCAGAATGAATATCGTGAAAATTACAGCGACATCGTTGACAACAGGAATGTAGAACATAAGCTCACTGTAGTCCACGTGTGCGTGGGAAAAAAACTTTTTTCCAAGGTGTGTAACTATTCGTTATTTTAGAATATAATATTACGTCAGAAAATACGTAACATCTTTAAAGCCAGCTATACCATTATTAACCTTTAAGGCACCAAACCTTTTAACCTTTTAACTATTTCAATGACATACATCACGGATAGAGAGCCAGAAAGATTCAATCCTGTTAAAAACATGCATCACAGATACTTCGGAGCGATTCCTCCCACAGGCCTTTTACTACGAACCAACGCATTTCAGTGCGTATATTCGCACAGATATACGCGACTGCGTGGCGTCTTTCGACGCACTACATTCGCGCGCAGGCCAATAATTATCGGACCCGCGCGTCTCTCTCTCTCTCTCTCGAGCAGAAGAAACTCACTGATCGTTAGATTCCATGTTATTTTCGCGAAGCGCACGCGCTGATCACGATTATTATCAAATTCGAAAAGCGCGCTTCGTCTGTTTCTTTTCATTCTCGTTTGGCGTTTGGAGATCTCTGAATTCTTTCGAGAGAGCCGGGGGGATATATGTATGTCGCTCGTGGGCTTCTCTGCTGGGAGTATTGCGAGAATGATCTCGATGGTTTTGAAGTAGAGGGTTCGGGAGACGAAAAATTGTCGATTTACGGCCTACGCATTTAATGCTCAAGGCGCGTAAGGTATATAATTGTAGTGATTGAACGAGGCGAGTTTTGGATAAAATGACTATCTGCCCTGGGTTTCGCAAGGTAGGAGTTTGCGAGGGAGAACAAAATTTTTGTAAATTCTTACAGTTGATATAATGTTAGATTGCAAACGTATACTTATTTTTATTTTTTTATAAACGCTTAAATAATCGGTAAAAACAATCTATTTCAAGTTAAGTTATAAGTATTTTATTTCATATATCTGGCAAAATACGTAAATTTATATATTATATCTCTAATTTTTTCAAACTACAGCCACCAACGCGCAGACTCACGGAACTTTTGAAATAAATATTCCATTCCGATACATTTCGTGCGTATATCGGCGCTGCGTACAAGTCTGCGTTTAATCTTGCGACTCGGTCCAGCTTGCGTGGGATCTTTCTTATCTGCTTGACTCGCGACGCCCACACGCGATAATCCTCGGATCGACGATGTCGGAGAAACAATCTTGTAATTCTCCGACCGACGCGGCGCGGCTGCTTCTTTTCCGTCCAGTTCCACAAGATTATTGATCTGCAAATAAAGTTGTGTAAGTTTCCGTCGTGTATAGTTTTTCTCCGATAATTTAATGCGCAAAAAATGTTATATAATAAAGAAGTATAATACTTAAAGGTATATCAACGTTGGATTAAGTATTTTTGAAGTGTTATCGCTGTTATGCGTGAAAAGTAACATGTGTATTTGAGATGTACTATACGAAGCGTAAAAATATAATTTATTTATACGATAAAAATTACGATAAAAATGTAACTGAAATCAAACTGCGTAATAATACCATCCGGAGTGTAAACTTCATTCATCTGAAATCGCGTCTATATTTAGAAATTAAAGCGGATGCCACGGTAAGTTTTTAGGTCTCAGATAAATATTTTATACAACAACATTGAAACAAAACTAAAAAAATACGATAAAATAAATTATATAAAGTATTTTGTAAAATATTAGATTAATACAAAGTTAGATTATAGATGTAGATTTGTCGTTATACCTATACGACTTTAGTTTTGTCAATGAACCAAAAGGCAATAAACATGAAACGATTTCAATGGACATTGAAATACCATTGGAATACCGTAAACGAGCTTGAAAATATTCAAAGGGTCAGTACGTTGTATATATATTAAAACAATCCCATGACTACCGTAAAAAGCTTAAGCAGCCGCGATAGGCTATTTTTTTATGCTCGTTTTTGTGACCGCAATTCGACATTGGCGCGTCTTCGGCGCGGGCGAGAAGAAGAAGAAGAAGCAGAAGCTCTCTCGGCTTGACGTCGTCGCGGGCATGGGAAGAATTGACCGTGACGCGCTTGATCAATTGCGGCCAATCAGAGATGATAAAAACGTGCTGTGGGTGGCTTTGAGCGAGAATGAAAAGCCGATCTCGCGGCAGATCGTTGTAATAATGCTCGGAATTCGTGATGTCGAGTGAAATGATTGCTTTGCTCGCAGTTAAGTGTTGGCGCATTTTCATCAATGTTAATTGTGTATTTTTATAATATATTTTGTTTTTGTACAATTATGAACAGCAGAAATTTTAATATATTTTTATATTTTAAACGAGAGAAACATAAAATTAGTTGAATGGACCTCGTTATCGAATGAGTAGAAAATAATTTTTTGAAAATGTGTACTTATTTATAATTTTGTTTCTTTTCTTCTGATTCTATACTACACAAAATGTTTTTAGGCGAAGTGTAAAAAATGAAAAATATAAAAAGAATTTCTAAATCTCTTATTCGAATCAATAAAAACTGCGTTGTTCTGATTATTAATTCCGAGTGACCTACTTTTTCAGATAAACTAATCGCAAAAAAGTTAATATCATATATGTCAATACCAAGGGTTGGAATGAGTTGCGTTGAGTTGAAGACTGAACATTGACATTCAACTTAACTTTTGACCACAAAGATATTGACATTGCGTTTGTGCCATATCACTGTTGCATACAAAACTAATTAACTCTTCAGACATTTTTTTATATTATTAATATTTATCTCATACACAAATTTAGTCAAGCTAATGCCTGTTATACATATTTTATATGCTAGTAAATGTAGCTAATGTGTGTTGCAGGCAAAGATTTTCGCGTGTGTCCTTTTTAATTAAAGGGTCAAATACGAAAAATTGTTAAAAAATACAAAAAACAATAAGTGAATGTCTTATTGTAGTCAATGAAAGGTGTTTCGTCCAGGCTGCTAGATTGGACTTATTAACTTCTTTCTAAAATAAATTTTAACGCATCATTAAGCCATGAATAAGATCATTTTCATTAAAAGATACAATTCCATCGTCCGAAACAAACTTTTCCCAGTCATTTATATCTTCCCACATGAGCCGTCATCTATCAAAATCTATATTACCGTTCGTTTACGACCGCAAAACGCGCATAGACCAATAAAAAAAGCCTCCCTCTTATTCCGAGCCACAAAATCATCAACGCGGAGGTAACGAGAGTGACGCAAAAAGTGCAATATCTAAGGTTATTTACACAGCAGAGCCCCACTTAGCGCGCGCTCGTCGCACATCGCACTTTACAGGTCATTGAAAGAGAGTACCACGCATAGCGCGCGCTCGGTGGCAATATCCATCGAGCCGCGAGATCATTGCGCGCCAGTGTATCAAGTACATCGTAAAAATATAGAGCACACGACGAGAGATGAGAGACGAGGAAGACAGAGACAGACGAGTTCAAGGCCGTGACGCGCTTATCAACCTCTGCGCGTTATAACTCTCGCGATGATTTCCGCATCCATGCCGAACGCGACTGCACATAATCGCGCGCGCGCCTACATGTCAGGCTTATTCTTCGTCTTTTTTTGCTCCCCCCTTTCTCGTTTCGTCAACTGATGGCGCGACCGATCGATCATCGAAGCGACGCCCACGAGCGGCCGTTGCGCAAACGCCGCGCGATAATCCACTTATCGCGCGCTCTATTTATAAGCGAGTCCCTTTTTTCTCTACGCTCCGCGCGCGTTTTTCTCTCTGCGCGTCTCTTGCGGCTCGGGGGCGACTCGCCGAAGCGGCGGGAGATCGATAATCGAGCTGAAAACGAAAGTCAAAAAATTAATCGATATATACATTATGGAGCGAGAGAGAGAGCGACCTGATTGCGCGGCGAATCAATTTTTGCTTAATTAGATATAGATAATTGTGAAGTAGAGGGAAATGCGCGCAAATGGAGGGGGCTGCAGCGGGATATAAGTATTAAAATATCGTTTATTAAAATTGGTATACGGTGCATGATGTATACACATTGTATGTACTTTCGGTTTCGCTTCAAGGACGCGCGAGATGCTGGATTTTCTCTTTGTAATAACGTATACTCGATTTATTATATACATTTTTATCGGGATACGTGTGGGCGAATCTGGGACGTCATGCGCGCGGCGTGACCTCGATTTTCGATTTTCATTTTTACAGAGAGGTATATAGAATTTTATTGCGAAGGGGAGATATTGTTTATATTTATGTCGGATTATTGCGCAAGGTTAAATGGAAAATTATCAAGTCGAGGTATTATTTTACTGGCTATACATGGAAATTTCTTCCTGTATATAGCCGAAGAAAGAATTATATACAGAAAAAATTTAAAATACGTTTCGTCCAGTTCTTATATCCTTAAATCAATAATAGACATTTATATTCCATTCTTTAGCAAAAGAAGAACTCTACTCTGAAGCTTTTGCACAAAAACCATCCCCTTTTTTTCTTTATTTTCATCCAGTTTATCTCTCACGCCACCTTCGCTTTATTATTCAGCGCGAGATGTACACAAGCTCTAATTATTATCGCGCCGATATCCACGTATATATAGGCAGTGCAGCTTCTCTCTTAACGGTCCGATAAATCGGCGGCGGCGACGGCCCGCACTATATATCGATACATTAATTAAAACATCGCGCGCGCGCGCGTACGGCCCGTTCCGCGCGCAGCTGACAGCGCGCTCACGCCCCGCAGAATTGATCGACCGAAATGCGATTTTCTCGTTTCGATCTTTTTGCCGCGATGTTTTATTCGCGCGTATCTTTCGCTAGCTTCGGATATTTGAAAGCGTTTTTTTCTTTTTATTTTTAGAGCTTGTACGTTTGTTTATCGGAGAGATACTGTAATTTATGGGATCGATACTTTTGATAGAGTATTGTTATATAGAAGTCGGTAAATAAAAGTATATATTTATTTATGATATTACAAATAACAAATAGATGATTGAAGAATATGTTACATTTACGGTTGTTCCTTAAATGTGTGAGACACTGACAAATCAACAAAATGTTTAACGATAAACAATATATTCTATAAAAAAGAAAACTATTTTATTTATAAATGTATTCATTAATTTATATCGTCTGTTATCTTTAGATAATTATGAATTATGACTTAGCAAACGGTGCGTTACACTTCTCTTAAGCCAAAGCAAATCACGTGTGCTAAGTCGGTGAAGAAGCTGCGCAACTGGTGTGGGGAGGTCAGGCAGCTGGGAGATTGAATAGCGCTATATACATTCCAGTGCTCCGATTTAGAAAACTTCATGATGCAGTGCGTTCTTATAAGAAATGTATATAAATCATTTTTAACAGTAAATAACTATTAAGCAATAAACATTTATACAAATTTATCTATAAATAATTATTAATAAATAATTTGCAAAAAAATGATTAATCAAATAAAATTTATAATATACATTATAAATTTGTAAAATGAAAAATTTCTTATAAACATTACAAAGAGACCAACATTTCCAACAAAATCGACAATATCTTCATAAGTATTTTAATCCCACCATTAAAAATCCACAATAAAACAATCGTCAAACCAAAGAAAAAAGGCAGCAGTTCCGCCCTTCAATTGTCAATAAACACAATAACCATTGTCTAATCATCATCCTACATGCACTTTCGATTCCTACACACGATACATTGCTCACCTCTCCGCTCCCTTCTCCCCCCTCGTCGCGCGCGCAATCCCATACAAAAACCCCACACGCACCTCGGAACCACTTCCCGGGCATTTCCCATCGTAAAACTGAAAAGCCATTAACGCATCGCCGAAATCACACAACTCCCCGGTCCTCGGACTTTTCGTGATTTTATTGATTGCGTCTCGCAGATACGAATTTTCAGCACCTGGCCCACCTAGGTGGGAAAGTGAGTGCACATTATATGTATAATACCTTACGCACGGCCCCCCCTTGTGTGTGTGTGTGTGTCGCAATTTCGAGGGGTGGCGCAAGGGTGCCGAGATGAGAAAATGCCATTGCACGAGAGAGAGATGCGTTACTTTAGACAACTGCGGGCGCTGCGCGTGGATCTTGCGTGGGAAAGAGCGTAAAGGATGATTCTCGGTTGCAGATGAGAGCGAAAGTCGCCGAGCGGGGGATTTTCATCTGTCGCGCGTGTGCGTGGACGCGTGAACTCGAGCTTTGGAGTTAAAAATTTTACGAATATTTTTCTATTGTAGGTCGCTCTGCTCTTGGTTGCGGGGGTTACGGATGTGTGAGAGCGTTTGCCATGTGGGGTAAGAAGGACAGTGAGAGATTTAGGATTTTGAGAGAAACTTTTTCCAACATTTTTTTTAATAATCTATTTGTATTGCATATAGAATGGGTATTAATTTTCGAGAATAAATAATCTAAAATTAAAATGACTAGTATTCCACAATATTATGCAACATCCGCCATAAATTTATCTTTTCTTATAATTATTTTGAAAACTTTATTTCCTAATTAATTAAACAAGGTAAACGGAAAATTTATATACAAAACCACAGAAATAAATCACCTCTTCGACAAACCTTAATAATACTTTCGATAAGTAAACGAACGCTTAATCTCCCCAAGCATTTCTAATTAACGCGAACGCCACACGCCCAACCTTCGCAAAAGAAAGTGTCGCCGTGCGCGCGCGGTTATCAAACGCTAAAACGATATAAGGATACAAACACATGCACAAGCCCGCATCTCCGGGCTGCCATCTTTCTCATGGAATTTCGCGGCGCCGATCAGAAATATAGCGCCGCGCACGCGCACCAGTGTCACTCAGCCCACGATTATTATCCTCCTCCTCCTCCTCGACCGCGCGCGTTCGCGACGAGAAACTGGTCCACGCGTCGGAGGTGCGCAGCAGCCGATGTTTATGCAGCAGGGATATCGCGTCGTCGGTGCGGAAGGAAAAAAATCCGAGACGAGGCGGTGTGTATACGTGCGTGTGTGTCCGTTCGCAGTTTTGCAACGATGGGGGGAAAAGTGTGCTGTAGTAGTGGGGGGAAACGTGTGATTATTCCCGGGATGAATGTGGTATTTATGGATATTTTTGACTTTTTCCTGCTATGGATATAATCATTTTTTAGTCTTTATCCGTTGATAATTATGTTAATAGATGGGAGAATGACAAAAGTGATTTCGAGCCCTTTAACACTAATTATCATAAATTATTAATTTTTATAATATTCTTGGGATGGGAAAAGACACACAATTAATTTAAAAATTATATACATTTTGGTACCAAAATAATTCTCCAATTTCAAAAATTAAACTACACTCTTTAACTTTTAACGGCTAGTTTCAATTCAGGTACAAACTTTCTTTTTCAACAATAATTTTCTTCCTAATCTACTACACTTTCAAGGTTGGAGCATAAAGAAGAAAGAAAATTGGGCCAATACAAATTTCACAAATACATCGCGCACTTAAATACCGTGTCATTGTATCCCTTCAGATCACCCAACACTTTTCACCAACATAACAATTTATTCACCACCTCTCGTCTCCACCTTTCATCGATGAAAAAAAAAAGAAACCAAACAAAGCCCCTGGAAAATGATAAAAATTCACCCCGCGACATCAATAATCATCGTCGCATACATCATGCGCACGTACAAATAAAAAGTACAAAAAGAAAATACACCGCGTAACTGCAGTACAGGTATATAGGAGAGAGGGCGAGCGCAACTTGTCGCTCGCTCACAAAGAGCGAAACGGAAAATTAACAAAGAAATAAATAAAGGGGGAGA
>JAPYZP010000014.1:0-52093 GCA_030522985.1 Torymus sinensis | reverse complement strand
AACAACCCGTCTCTGGCATCGCTCCGCGCGGAGCGACGCACGCACACACTTTCGCATGCCTCAGGAATATCCCGGAGCGCGGGCAAATTCTTACACGTAAACATCTTCTTGACGGGCTTCTTCTGGAAGCGAAACTTCCGCAGATCCTTGAGGAGGCACGGACTGTCCGCGTTCTCTGTCGGCGAGTTGGAGTCGTCGGACATGGCATTCAGGCAACGGCAGCGGCTGCACGTCGTAGACGCCGATCGCAGAGCCTACGGCACATCATTTTTCTCTGTTCGTGTACCTATATATCCTACACTCTGCACATAGACGACGACGACGCGCGTATAACCCTCGGGCTGAGCGATGGAGTCGAAAGAGAACGCGCGATATTGTATTTCGCGACTGACACTGTCGTCACCGCTACCGTTCTATTTCAATGTCGCACGCACAGTAGTCAGCATAAGTATATAGAGACGTATAGTCACTGCACGATTCGTGCGGATAAGTACGCGGGATCACAAATTCACAATGCTTCGAAAGTCTCCGTCCACTCCGATGCGGTTGGACGGCAGGTGCAGAATAGTGCGAGCGCGCACGCGGGAAAGACGGATGCGCCGCCGTTGCGGGAGCGAGATTTTTCGAGCGTCGATGCCATGGTACAGCTCTCAAGCCGACGCCAGACGCTGGCTTTTCCTTTTGCTCCCCGCGGAGACAGAGAGGAAGAGAGGGAGAATATAATAGAGAGTGCAGCTGCGCCTCGAGCTAATGTCCTTACAGGAAAACGCTGCGAAAAAATTCTGCTATAGGCTTATTATTTTACCATTTACTTTATTATTTTTTTTAATACATGCACGATTTTCGTTTTTTTTTGCTTAAAAAGCGAGCTGGAATAAGAGCTTTTTTCTGACCGATGATCTTCCATCATATTACACGTTTCACAAAAAGTATGGTGTCCATTAGGGCCAGTGGGCTTTTTGGCCTCCTGTATTTACAGTATTCGTCTTCGACTTGCAAAACACACTCTATTGCTACACAACTTACGATTATGTGTTCTTTTTATTTCTATTCAATGCGCAAATATTTGTACATACTTAACTTAACTTTGGAGTTCTGACGCGCTTAATTCTACTTTAAAACGATATACGAGCAAAGACAGAGAGTAATAATATAGCTATACTGAAGTTTATAATTTTAACTTCATAGTATCTTTTTTAAACAACAATATTTTTCCATTATATTTTCTTACTTAAATTTAAATAAAATTATGCATTTAATTTAAATTAAATCCAGACTTTAAAAATCATCTTCAAAATATGAAAATATTTTGACTTGTCATTGAGCATTTTATTCTGTTCCCTACTATGATAAAACTATCATAAAATTTTCTGTGAAATGTATAGTGCAATAAGCAATAATGATAAAATGATATAGCTCTAATAAGTTTGATGAAAATGGAATATGTATGTCACAGTAAAAAATGATGTCACATTTGCTTACATTTATAATATTCACAAGAGAAAAAAAGTAGTAATAAAAACACATCCAATTAGATCATAAAATAAAAGAATTTCTAAATATTAATAAATTTCATGAACTTTTCATTGTAAATTTATTATTCTGAATAAAGGATTATTGTTGGTTAATGATTAAATGGCAAGGATAATGGTAAGGATGAAAAATTTAAGACATATGTCTATATATATATATTTCAAAATATTTATTTTTAGATATAAAAATCTTAATTGCAATATAAATTAATATTATTAATAAAAATAAAAACCAAACAAAACTAAAGAAGAACAAAATGAAATTAACTAAAATTTAAAGAAAACAGATCAAATACAAATAAAAATTAAATAAAAAAAATCATTACAAAAAAAAAACAAATTAATATTAAATAAAAAAAATAAGAAATTATACATTAAGATTTCTATGTTAAAATCTAGCTCACAAAATTTTCTTAATCCAGGAGGGAATCTGAAATAAAAACTAAATATATATCTAATTAGACAATAATATCTTTTTTTTTGGTATAGCATAATTCTTTGATATAGTTAGAGTGTTTTTATAATCGTCATTTTAATTTTTCAATAATTATAAATATAAATTTTTAAATTATAAAAAAATGAATTTTTTGAAATAAAATAATTTAAGCCATTGCTTTGAGAAGTCCGAATTAATAATAGTTTCTATTAAACAAATTATTACGAATTTATAGAAAATTTATAAAATTCGGTAAATCTGTTACTTTGTTTTGTGGAAAAAATCTAATAGAATCATTAAGTTTGGTTTATTCCTGTTAAATAAATTATAAAAAAAATCAGTATATAGGGTAAAAACATCAGTTATCGGCCATCTAATTTAGTTATCAGCCACTTTTTCTTTCGCGATTTCCAATTTAAAATAAATAAACGCCTTTGAACTTTAACGCGGCGATCGCCAAGTAATAAACTCTATAATTTACTTTTCTTATTTATTAGTTTAGCAAATTTTCTTTTTGTGTAACTGTTACAAAAAAACTCTATACTATAATATACCTATTATTTGAAAATAAAATTGCATACCAATTGTTTCCACTCTTTTCTTAACTGCAGATTTACATCTGCATTTTAATCATATAACTGAAACGAACTTCATAAGTCTTCAGCTGGACCATTCTAACAATTGGATAACAATTGTTTATTCACGCATAGAACTGAAAGAAATAAGAGTTATAAATTTATTAATGGAAAAAAAAACGTTCAGTTCATGAATAATTATATACTTTTTAAGAAAAAAGTCATTTACAAAAAACAATGCCATATAAACCTCCTGGGAAAAACGACTAATTTGATACTATGTAGGTCCCGGTACGATAACTAAAAAAAGCGTAAATTTGATCAGAAATTTGTTTTTACGGAATGAAAATCTAGCTTATTATTGGTCATAATGGCCCCGCAATTTTGACTTTTTATAAAGAAATCGAAGAATCGGTATAAGCGACCTCGAAAGCACTTGCTTACAAATTTTTAACAAAATTCATCCACGACAATAAAAAGTGCTTCAGATGGTTACAAAACATGATGATTAAACTTCAATTTAAATAAACTAATTTTCGTAAAAATTGTACTGAAGCTATTATAAAATGTTACGAAACTAGAAAAGTAAAATAAATATTGTAGTATTAGATTCGAAAATGATGTTATTATTTTTAATACATACCAATTATTATTGTTCACTGCTGATTTCCACGTCCATATTAAATTCATAATCCGCGAATCCTGTCTTTAATAAAACCCCTCTTGAAGAGGTTTTATTAAAAACTGAATCTTCAGTTTGACCGTTGTAATAATTTGATAACCATTATTTATTGATTTATAGATCTGAAACAAATCAATGGGGCATTCACTTATCACAAGAAAGTATAAGTGTTATATCAAACGGCATATAGAAGCGCGTGTGTACAACATGTGTACGTGTGTGAATGTGAGCTTGTGTGTTAAATATTTTATTACAATATTTTCTTCGTAATCAAAGCTATTATTTCTGAGAATATTGAAAAATATTTAATTAATCCACTTAAGTAGTCTATTAAGGGTTGAACAAAATAATATATATTAAAGTTTCATAATTATCAAATCGTTATAATATTCTATTTTAAAAACTTTAACAAAATAAAAAATTACTTAAAATAAAATTTTATTTCAATACAAATCCAAAAAAAATTATACTCTTTGTGAAGTTATTTTTTGGTTATTAGCATATGCAAACAAATTCGATACTATAAACGGTAAGAAATAATAAAGTGACTCAAAGTATTTCATTATAAAATATAAATAGAAAATATTTGATTTCCCTCTTAATAAATATGTAAACAATTCAAAATGTATTAAGTTTATATAATTCAAAATAGTATAAACGTTCACACATACTGTAAATAACAAAGTACGTTGATAAGGTTAATTCTATATCATTTATTATCATATTTCATACCATTCCCAGATTCAAAATGGCCGATAATTCCGAGAAACATTATCGCTTTAGAATCCCGTAAATTTCGAATTAAAAAGGTAGATCATTACGAACATTGTAATTTTAATTTTAAGTAGTATTTTAATTATAAACGAAAATTTTTCACTAATGTATCGAAATCTTCAAGTTACATCTATAAAATGTTCGTTGACAAATCATTTAATCCAACAGATGTATATATATTTTTAATCGGTAATTACATTTAGTTTAATTTAATATTGAAAAAATTCAAAAACATGTAAAATATACAGTATGAAATTTAACCTTGTCGCAGAATTTTATTAAAATGTAAAAATAAATTGGATTCGTTTGAACGTTTGAAAAAAGGAGCACATGCTGAAGTTATAACAAAGAAAAAGATTTTTGATTGTTATAATATACAATTTACGCTAAATTCAAATATCAAATTCAAATGAACGTTTAAAATAAACTCACCATTGTGGCAGTTGATTTCGGAGCAAAGTATGCTCCGATTTCTAGCGATCAGTCGTACTCATAGGTATTTCACAGGCTCTGGCGATAACAGTATTCTCCTTTAAAAGAATCACGAGAAATTAATTACAAAAATTATTGCGCTCAATATTAAACTATAAAAGTATGCTCAGCATTATAGTAGAATAATAGGGAAGTATAATGAAAAACCTGCTTTTCTTACCATTTTGCTTAATACGTAAAAGCGTGTTCCTACGATGAAGCCAAGACAAAGAATGAACGAAGTGGCGCAACTGTCGGCGTCGTAAAAACGACAAGGCAGTTGAAACTTAACAGTGAATCCACATTATGTACCGTGTACGTATACTTAACATCGTTCCAATGAATCTGTGTTATATGATTTGATTATTCGTATTATACCAACCAATTACAAGTCTGAGTACGTGGGAAAGTTGGTACAGTCTACCATATGGTATATACACAGTCTAAGTCTAGCACGGTACACGATACATAATGTGGATTCACTTTAAGCCGCCATATAACTGAGTATTAAGTAGGGTCGGTATATCCGTTAAATCTCAGAAAATCTATAAGTACTACGCTAGTAAGAATACGTTCTCGAAGCAAATTTAATTTTTATAAATTTCATGAAGTTCCATTATTTATATGCGGTCATATAGGTACACTTTTGCAAGTTAAAACTTTATGATGGAAATTGAGAAAGTGAGTATCTAAGGTTTATTCTTAATTACTTTAAAAGTGTGATTTCGTCGAGAATACTACTGAAATCATAATTAAAAAAAATAAGAATTCAATTGATATAAACTACAAATTTTAATCGAATTCTATACAAAAATCAACAATAAATATTAATATAATTAAAAATCGGCATGAAGTACAGAGATAAATGTGTAAATATAAAATTTTTAATTTATCGTAATTACAGTGTAATATAAGAGTTATCATAAACCAAATATTTAAACAAAATTAAGACTGCACTATATCCATATAAGTAATAATTTTTTTATAATTTATCATAATTACAGTTATCATATACTTTTAACTACGCAGGTATCAAACGCAAAAAGTTTTCTAGTTATATATGTATAATATTCAAACAAATTTTTAACCATCACTATTTAATTATTATTACTAAAGAGCAATTTACAAATTCAGAAGTTGTAGAAAATTTTTAAACTTTCTTTGCGAATACCTGAAAAGAAGGTAAAAAAAATCGCAATGTGATATCAAAATTAAATACCTACATGAAAACTAAGAACCTGAACAGAAGCTCGTGTTTCGAGGTTTATTTAAAAAAAGAACGTCTTTTTTCGTTGCTGGTGTATTAAAATAATCGCATTAAAAGAAAATAACTAAGTATCGTCTGGTGCAGTGGGACACGCTAATTTAGTTGGGAGCAGTAGTGGGACGCCCATTCGGATGCAATAGTGGGACTATACTTATCAACGTCTTTCTGGGTCTCCCATTACTGTGACATCGAAATCAAGGGGTATCTAAAGTGGGACAAAGGTTTTGCTATACGCATTCTGAAAATTAGCCTCGAAAAATGTGTACCATGTTATCCACTAATTAAGTAGTAAGTAAATTAACAAAATAACGAATTTTTACTGCTGTCCCACTATTGGTCCCAAAATTGGCTTTGTCCCAGTACTGCTGCCTTTACCTTATTTTGAAATATTTTTTTTACAAAATCTTCAGCATACATGCTGCCATCTTATATTTTTTAATATGCTCAATGAATTGTCAAGTTTTCTCATTTTTAAGAATGCAAATATTATTCTAAAATAAGGAATGCATACTTACTTTCACAATCTAACTGATACAAAATTGTAATGATGTAAAGAAAAAAATTAAGATTATTTTTTTATAGTTACTATTTTCTAAATATAATAATTCTAATTATACAAATAATTCTAGTGGCATAAAAACGAAAATTCAGAGAAGTTCTTCGTAGAAGAAATTTATTTCAAATATTTATAGTACACGAATTAAACATATACAGTATTGATACAATCTTATTCTTCGTTTGGCCCTAACAATTTTACTTTAATACTCTGTTGAGAGCACTTAAATATTATACAGTACATACAAGTTTATGTTTTACAATTATTTTTATTTTGTGTTATTCAACACTTATAACCAATCAGGCTCAATTAGCATTTCCTGTTCTGAAACAACATAACAGTTGCAATAAAATTATGAACCTAAAGTATTAATGCTTAAGTTCAATGTTTGAAAATAAACTCACTGCATAAATAAAATAAAATACAAAATACTGTTTGGGTCGCGTACAGTTTTTGTTCTTAACGTGCTTCAATATAGCATTATTTAAAAATCGGCATGCTCTAAAAATTTTAACTTTACCAATCACAGTAATGATGTAAAGATCTGCATCACTCATTTTACACATTTACACTGCAAGAATGGCTGTTTTAACTAACATTTATATACAACGAATGTCTTACAGCATTCGGTATTTCTATTCTTCTAAAAGCCTATTAATTGTTTTTCACAAAATTTATACACTCATTTTCAATTTGCTTATGACAATTTATAAGTACAAAAACGAGTGAATATGTACAATAGTAGCTACTTAATATTATAACGATATAATTATTAAGAAGCATTTTTATTATTGAAAAAATCGACGTTTTAAACTTTTGTTGCATTTATTTTATTACTTAAGCAAAAATTCTTATAAAAAATTTTAAAATATTCGCTACACGGCAGCAAATAAAAATTTAAATAAATCATATGAAATTCGAAAAATTAATATTTTAATTATTTCTTTAGACTTTAGATGGTATTAATTATAAAAATAAGGGAAAATAATATTTTACATTAACAAGTTGTATATTACACAGCTTGAGAGTGTGATCAGTGAAAAAAAAAACTAAGTTTCTGCTAGTCTTTCTTTATTACTGAAAGTAATATTGAATTATCAGTCTCTTTTATCGTATTACCTCACCATTATTTGCAAGATAATGTTTATCTAGTTCCAACTATATAATTTTATGAAAAACTGACTTCATAAAGCAGTTTTAGATAACTTTTATTTTATTATTGATGAAATTTCTAATGACTGCCGATGTACTTTAGCTAGTTTAATTTTAGATGCTTTCATTTTACTTTGAAATACGGTGATAGGAAAAAATAATATGCAAATGAGTACATATTTAATGACTTTTTTGATGCTTAATGTATTTTTTTTTGTTGAAAAAATAGCTATCCGAAATTAATCTATAAATAATCGATGAATTATGACATTCGAAATATTATAAAAATTGTTGTACTGAGTACAGTACTGAACGCACGATTATTTAGGCTGAGAATATCTACAGGCATGTATGGAATGTTCTTTTTTCAATGTACCATGTAAATCTTTGCAACGGCAGTATAGTTTACATGTATTGTTTGAAATTAAACTCGACGGCGTTTGCTACTATTTTCAATGTTTTAAAGACGTTTGTGCGATAAATCATGTTCATTTCGATTGAGAATCTGTCGATGTCTGCTGCGATTGTTGTTGTTGCTGCTGCGTTTGTTGTTGCTGCGGTACTTGCTGTTGCGCATGAGCTTGTTGATGAGCAATGGTTTGAAGTCTTACTTGACTTGGCCCTGGACTAGCTCTAGCAGTAGTGACAATAGGTTTACCCTGGATGGGTGTTGCTTGTCTCAATTGAGCAGTACTAGCCGCTACTACTTGGATAGTTTGTTTTAGAGCACCAGAAGACACTGGAATCACACGAGTCTGAAGAGGAGATTTAGCTAATACAACCTGACCAGGTTGACCACTTGCTTGCCCAGTAGAAACCTATAACAGAATTTTAATATTAAAAAAATTTGAAATATTTTACATAGCGTATTTTATATTTAGATATTCATTGTCTTAGTAGATTTATTTATTTATATTAATAAAAAATGCCAAAAAGATCTAATACATAATTAAAACAATAATTTAGCAATATCGAAAGAATTATAAATTTAATATTTTAATCATTAAAAAATGATTTAATAACAGCGATAAGTATAGTCAAGTACTCTATTGTACAATTAGTTGTTAATATTCAATAGGAATTTTAAACAAAAGTCTATTACTTAACAAAGTTCGTTATTTAATTATACTATTTTATCTCGGTAAGGACTTATATCTCATACAAGAAACGTGCATATTAAGATGTCTAAGCTATATAGTGCGAATCAAAAAGAACCAGAATATGTTTTCTCAAGTATACGTATTTTTTGCACTTAAAAAGGTCTTATTTCATTTAGAATGTGTACTTGATTGCAGCTTTGATTAACAATTGATGTTTTTTATAAAAAAATGTATGAACTAATAAAAAAACATTGAAGTATACTTACATGAGCGAACTGTGGCATAGAAGTACCAGGCTGGACCTGTTTCATAACTTGCTGAAACTGTTGCACGGTCATTGTTCCCGGAATTGTTCCTTTCTGTTGGACTATTAGTTGGGCCTGCACGCCAGCCTTTCCAGCAACTTGCGTTAACTGAGTCATTTTCGGACCAGGTAGTTTGCGCTGTGCTACTATTTGAGGATGCAGGGTAACATGACGAATTTGTTGCGGAGTTCCTGTTCTTACACCAGTGGCGGTATTTGCCGTTTTGACTAAAGTTGCTACAGGTGTTGCAGTTCCTGAAGTACCAGCCTGCTGTACTTGTAAGCCCGCTTGTGTATACACCTGCGTAGCGGTAATGCCTGCTTGAGCAGGAACTTGTACCTGTGTAACTGTTTTTCCTTGTTGTTGTTGCTGCTGTTGCTGCTGTTGACGCTTAAACAAAGCAGCCATATCCGCATCAGAAACCTAAGATATTGCAAGATATCAATATTTCATTATTATGAAAATAAAGGAATTTCGCTAACAGGTGCATCAAATTAAATTCGTTTAAAAGCAGCAAAATTCAAATAACTTACCTGTCGAGTAGTGACATTCTGTTTTCCGGCAGTTGTGGCTTGTTGTCCAAGAGCTGCACCAGCCTGCCCAGCTTGCTTCATGAGCGTAGTTCCTCGTTGTTGTGCTGCAGCTGCCGCAGCAGCTGCTGCTGCGGGTGAAACTGCTACTGACAACTTCTGTCCGCCAGCTCCCTGAGCTTGCAATATTTTAAGCTGCTGCTGTTGTTGTTGTTGTCGAAGCAATTGTTGTTGCTTGACATACTGAATTTGAGACGGCGTAAGAGTTTTACTGTAGCCGACAATATTCTTTTGTGTTATTACCCCAGGATTTTGACCCGTTGCTACGAGATTAGCTGTAGACAGACGCTGCCCCGTATGCAAGTTCGCGACTATAGTCGGAGTAGAACGCACGTCTTGCATACCTAAATTACCGACTGCACGGGCTTTCACAGTCGCATTAACTATACTTGGGGAACTAGCAGCCACAGTCGAGGCTTTCATAGTTGATAGACCACTTGCAGTTGCTGACACGGTCGTCACGACCTGACTCAATTGATGAACTTGTGCAGTAGTTGTTGAAGATTGCTGAGCTTGCTGGGCAAGAATTTGTTGTTGCTGCTGCTGTTGAATCAAACGTGCTGCTGCTTGCTGTTGTTGCTCTGCTGTCATCTAAAATAGTTTTAGCGCATTGATGTATTATTTAGTTACTGTGTCGAAAAATTTTGCATTAATAAATTAATTCTTTTTGTTGTGTTCAATATTTGTTGAAATTCAATCAAAACAGTGATTTGTGTGTGATTAACAAGTGAAAGGACCAATTAATGACATAAATCCTATCACTAACATTCTGCGACGTTTATTGTTATACATGAAACATTTATAATGTTACACGATTGTACATACAAGATTTGCGAACACTTATGTTACACTATTGTACATACAAGAACTGAGGAATTAATTTTAAAGTTGACCCTACAACCAAAATTTAATAAAACTTAGAGAAAAGGCCAAAGAAGAAGTAGAAGAAGTAGAAGAGAATTGGTCTTGTCAGTGTTGGTGATAGGGTCCTTTAGTTTTATTATCTTAAAATTTGACTGTCTAAAATAAAAATCATAATTATCAGTTATGATTATGATTTTGTTTATGAAACATGTCTCTGAATTCAATTCCTTGAAATTAACAGGTTGAATAATAAAAATAAATACTATATAGATGCAATAAATAATGATAAAAAATTATATTATTTTAGGGAAATTTTGCTAATATTTTATATTTGTTTTTTTATTTGTATATTTATTTGTGTAAGTAATTCAGCCTGTTAAATGACAAGCATAAAATAAAATGAAAATCACTTTTAATAATGTAGTTTTTGTTTGAATCTTTTTATTTTTAAATAATAAATATAATTTTGAATGTCTTACCGAAGTGCTAACTGCATTTTTCATTTTTTCTTTTGCTAATCTTTCTGCTCTACGAGTGGCAACATCTATGGGAGTTAAAGGGCTTTCATACTGAATCCCACTATCGGCTAAAACTGCTGCATGTTTTGGATTTTTCATCATAGGATTAACCAATAACGGTTTTACTGTAGGGGACCGTTTATTGGAAACAGATTTAATAGTATCAAATCTCTGGCAGCACATTGATGTAAATGAATGATTTTTATCTTGATTATACAATTGTGACGTTCTCATTGGCCTATTGGTCTTATTCTGCTGTAAGATAGAAAAACAGAGCAATGATGTGAATTCAATAATTAAAATAAATATTAATTGCAGTATAGTAAAAAACTTGTTATACCTCGGACACTTGAGGAATTTTGTACACTCCCTTTTGTTTCTTTTGTTTCTTTGGCGTTGTGTCATAAAGAAGTTTGCCTTCTTCTCTTGGCACAATTATAGCCTCATATCTACTTCTACATTGCTTGGGAGACCTGTATATCCTTGAAGTGTTGTTGACTATATCGGCGACCAAATCCCAGTTGGGAGTGTGTCCCGGCGATATGATCATTAAATTCAATGGCAGACCCTGATAAACTTGAATAGCTTGCAGAAGTGCGTGGTCCTCATGAATCATCCATTCTAGTGCAGCTTCTTGCTCTACGGCAGATTTGACCATTGGTGATGGTTTAACGCCTGGCATTGCTATTGGTGGTCTCATCATTGCTCGATATTTATGTAGCTTCATGTCTCGTCGCATCTTGGTTAGTGCCGGCGATGGACGGTCAAACAATGATCGTGGAGCATACACAGACTCTTCTTTATGCCTGACCTTAACAGGTCGTCGACCTTCAAAGTGAACATACATTGTTAATTTAAAGAATTGAAAATTATAAAATAATCAAATATGTAATAAAGTATTTTATCTACGTGGTTGTGTGTGGTACGAACATTATTATATTATTTTAAACCACAGAAAATCACAGTTACAATCTTACCATCTCTATCTGTAGAACCAGAGTCAACCCGACTTCGTTTTTGCTCTTTTTTAACGTAGATTGGAGGTAACTGAGCTTCTGACATCGGAGTATTATCGTAAAGGAAAGTTAATGAATAATCAACGTATACATCATCATCTGACGTAGGAGGAGTTGGTGGACACCACATCTATTCCAAGAATAGAAAAGTCGGTAAACATTTAAATCCTTTGATATTATTTAAAGATATATTGAATAAGAAAAAATTGAATGTATTAAACTTGAGAGGCAAAATGAATTGCTTTAAATTTAAATAATAAATTTAAAGTAATTAATATTCGTGTATTATTTTTGTTTTAAAAACTATCATGAAAGCATTGTAATTGAAAAATGATATTGTACTTGCACGTAAAAAAGTTAAAGCACTCAATTTTTCTTGATTTTTATTTTTTTAAATAGAAAATTACTAATTTTTAGTTCAATACTAACCGGCATTTGTTCCATGGTATTTTCTGATAACCAAATCTGTAAGTTGTAAGACATAAAAATTATAATATTTTCTATGCATTTTCTTTCACATTGTAAGTAGATAAAAATAGTATTGTTCATATATAATGTATTTCCTGCTATACCATGATGTGTGATAAATTCATTAAAGTATTTGAAGCTGTAAATTTTATAACTACAATCAAATGATATTTAAAAATACTTTTAATTCCTCATTTTAAGAATCTCATGTTTGCTATAGGTAAAAGATTTTAAATTTTTTAGAAGCTTAGTTAATAAAAATAAAATATATGATTTTATTGGTAACTTATACAAATAAAAACTTTCCAATACACTCTGCATTTATCATTGAATATTATTAAAACATAATTAATACAATTATATTTTAACCATATTTAGGATATGAAGCATGTACTGATAAGTTTATTTCAATAAATTAAGAGCAATATAAGTTTATTCAAAGTATTCAGAGTTTTAACGTATTTTTATCATTGTTATATGATTGGATTTAAAGGATTTTGTTTGAAAAAAAAATTATAAATATAATATTTTGCAATACAACTTATTGCAAGAAATTAATAGCATACCAATTTTCGAAACTATTTTGCATATGCTCTTATTCTATTGAAACTAATTGAGGTTTTAGGATAGGGAAGATTTTGTCTTGTTCGTTCAAAGACTCATTTCATCCCTTTTCTAACCCTTGGCAGAGTTGAAGAAAATGAGAAATAATCCTCGCGAACGCTCATAATTGTGCCTGCTTATATCTTGGCTGTATCCAAGTTTGGAATGGCAAAGGCAGTGTTTTGGTGCCATTTGATTATCAAAAGAACTTTTAGTATTTCATTGATCAAAATTAAAAAATTTAATTTTGGAAAAATCTAAATAGATCAATTATCGTGCGGTCATGACAGCCTTGCCACACCAAACTGATAATGTATCATATCAAATTAACGTGCAAGAAATCTCAAAATATAAACAAGCACACTGAGCAAATTTGACACCAAAACGGAACTGAACCTTTGATCGAACAGACTTGGAGACGTACCAAGAAATAAGATAAACACGTTTTTTTATTTTGTTCATAGCAAGGAATATTTCATTTATTTCCTTTTAAGGACTCATTCGATCATACAAAATACAGGCACGCAACTTAATAATTATATATAGTCGCTCTCATCTTATCTTAATTACAATAGGACACATCCATATCGATCGGATGGACGATATTACGATTTAAAAAAAAAAAAAAAAAAAAAAAGAAAAAAAGAAAAAAAAAAGACAATTAAATAAGATAATCCAATTGAGCAGTACACGATGCCATGTGAAATTTCATTCGTTAACGCATTAGTGTACGATTTGTAGTATATGCATATGTAAATGTGTGTTTGTGTTGTACGTAAGCATCGTATATGCAGTCATATTTTGTTTTGTTAAACTTCGAGATATTGCTATTTGAATGTTTTAAATTCAAATACCACCTACAACAGCGGTTACATCTATTTTTATACTGCGTAAGATGCATAACTTATCAGTTATACGATTTTTTCGTGTTTTTTCATTTTTCTCACTTTAAATATCATGACTGATATAATAGTCACGAAATTCAACTTTATACTCTCTATTACGAAATATAAATTAGAAAATAACTTAAGGACCTAACTCATTTACAGGGGGCGTCTAGATGAAAATCTGCGCGTAATAGAAATAAAAAAAGAAAAAACGTTACAAACTTAATGACGCTTAAAACTAACACTAGACATTCTTGCATCTCAACTTCGTCTTACTACAACTTCCTCATTCGTTCAATCGCACGTACGGAATTATATCCATCTTAAGAACTATTTATATTTTTCATTATGTACATACAGGATACTCGTCCCCTCTCCCTTTCAATTTTCCAAAATAAAACGAGAGAACGCTTCCCCCAGAGTTTTACCCATTTTTCTCGCTTGAAATTTTCGAGAGTACTGGCACGAGAATATACGTTTTTAAGACTAAATATAAATTTTCATACGACGTGTTTGCATTTTGCTTTCTTATTATTTTTTTTTCGTATAATACAGAATATAATATAGTTATCGTCATCGGCTCAAAATTTACAGAGAAAGAGAGCACTCGTGAACGCTGAGCTGTCTCTCCTTCTCTCGTCAGTCACGCGCGACGATTCAGTCATTATCGATTTCGTCTCAGGACGCGGGGTTGTTTAATTTGTCGGGTGGACCAGAACCGGGAGGAGGCGGATTGCATCGAGTTGATTTCTTCAACGGTACTTTCTCATCCTCATCGTCATCAATATCGATTGTCGTTACCTCCTTGACGGCCGAGGATTTGTTACTGCCAAACAGTGTCTTAACCGGCTGATTGCTTAAGCGCGGGCGCTTTATACGTTTACTCATACGTTGAGTCGCATCCGATGCACTTGTATACTCTGGTTCGTCATCGAGATCCACCGTTGGTATTACCGGAGAATCAGTGGTACTGCTCTCGCTCGCATTTGCATTCGAATTTTTACTGCTGTGAACGGCTTTGCTCGTTTTCGGTGTTCTTGTATTGTTTGCAAGTCCGGATTCTGCGTTCGACAGCTTAGTTTTCGGAGACGAATTGCAACTGGTGTTTTGCGAATTGCTAGTACTTACTTTACCACCGTTCTTAGTATCCAAGTGTATCATGGCGGCGACCTTAGCAGTACGCTGCGGCTTATCGGACAAAGAGTCAGCATCAGAATCAAGAGAATTACCGTTAGAGTCGGTACCTTCACTTGACGTCTCGGAATTCGTGCGGTTTCTTTGAGACGGATTATTTACTGTGGCATCCATCGGCGGAGGCAAGAAAGCAACAACTCTACGTACATGCTTACTTTTGGATGGGGGAAGTGAAATTCTGGGCGAAGGTACATGAAATTCTCCACTCGAACGTTTTGCTCTGGAAAGTTGATCGGGCGTGGGAAGAGGCGTATCCGGTCGTCTTTTAGATATTATTCGGTTAATTGTCAAACTGTCGACTTGCGGAACCTCCTTAATGTGACCTCTGCCCGTACCTGTCGGCACAGCGATTTCTTTGCGCTCCATGGCTATGCGTTCGGACATTTTGATGTAAGTTGTCGACCGACTGCGACGCACTGCCACTGGTGGAGATGTTGGGATGAGAAAACCATTCTCTCCTGAAGTTCTTAGACTGCGCGGGCTAAGCTTTTGCTGACTTGTAGTAGTTGACGACGCGCCTTCATTATCAGAGCTGTGAGACGATGATCGTGTCACAGGACGAATCGAGTAAAAAAGAGGCATGGGAGTGTCTGGCCTGCGCCTTAAACTAGGCTTCGATAAGTTTTGTGGAGTATGGGATGAAGGGCTTGCAAGTTGCAAATTTGTTTTTGTTCGTATTTTTTCAACGGAACTGGTGGTGGGTTCAGAAAATAATTTTTCTTTTTGTTTTTCGTTAGTAATACTGACATCGGAATTATTTTTAGGTTGCGTTTCAACAGATTTAGTCAAATTAGTTTTCGCTTCAGAATTAACTGGAACTACCTCTGATAACTCTGAAATCGTTTCAGTAGTACAAGTCACTTTAGAACGTCTAGTTGTTACACCTGAGCTAGATGTATCTGTTTTTATCGTTTTACCGGATTTCGATTCCATAGATGAAGACTGATTCGAGTCACTGACCAATGTTTCCGTTTCTTCTACTTCCATTGGTGTAGGAGGCTGCTCTTGTTCTGGAACATCTTTACCTTTATCATCATTTATTGGCGACGCTACAATTCCTGTCTCTTCCAATGGCTTGTCTAAAACTTTTTGGGTTTCAGAATTTATTTCAGGTTCGACGAGATTGATTTTTTCATTAGATTTTGTCGACACTGAAATTATTTCACTTTCCGTGCTTTCTGAAATAAGATTATCTTTTTTCGAATCGGTATCAGTGATTATCTGTTGTATATTAGGTATTTGTCTTTCTGGACTCTTGGATTTATTCGATTTTGCCTCACTAATTGTTCGCGAAGACGATCGAGTTACTTTGACTTGAACTTGTTCTTTTTCTTCATTACTATTACTTTTCTGTGACAAGGAAACATCTTCGAGTTTTACAGTTGGCACGGCTGTAATCATTTCTAAATGTTTAACCTTATCAACAATAGATCTTGTATGTTGTGGTGAATCTTTTAGTTTAGAATCAAACCCAGATCGTGTTGAGGATCGGGTGATTTTTAGTTTGATTGGTGGTTCTTTTTCAGGTTCATCGATATTTTTGGTGGAATTATCAGACGCAACCACTTCGTAATCTGATTTTTTAATATTAGGCGATATTATTTTTTCAGTCTTTGTTTCTTGAGTTTCATGTTTCTCTTTACTTTTCTCCTTTGCCTGAGATGCTTCGGATTTCTCTTTTATGTCTGTTTTGACTTCCACATTAGATTTTTCTTTTGTTTCTGAAATACTTCGCACCTTAGATCGTGTAACTTTTGTATGCCTAGTACTCAGAATCGGACTAGATCTATGAAACGTAGATGAATCATCTTCGGTTGCAACTGAGGTATCAATCTCCATTAACGATGAAGATTGCTGTTGCTTTTCGCTATTACTTTCCTTAACTTCGTCAGATAATTTTGTTTCTTTCGATTCTAATTTATCAATCATCACAGCTATAGATTTGTCTTTTGATTCCATACGGACCCTAGAATAAGAACGCGTTATTTTTGTTCGCCTTGTACTGAGAATTGGACTGCACGAACGGTTGTCTACCAATTCAAGTTTGGAACTAAAACATTCAACTTTTTGTTGATTCGATTCTTCTACTTGTTTTTCAAGTTTATCGGACTTCTCGTAACTTTTTAATTCTGTCGCCGTAACTATTTCTTCACATTTTTTAATTGTTACGCTATTAGGCCGAGCTGTTACTTCCTCGATAGAAATAACAGTAGTTTTACTCTTATCGTTTTCAACTTCTTTGTTTTCGGAATTTGAAGTATCATTAATATCACAGATTTCTGACTTCCTACAGTTAATTTCAAGTGACGCCGATTTTTTATCTTGTAACTGTGATGAAGACATTTTGTTACTAGACCTTGTAGAGTAAGCTACTAAATTCGATTCAGATATTATATCTGTAGACGGCAATTGCTTTTTCGGCCTACCAACTTTATGAGGGGGACTACTTTCGTTATTTTTTGTTCCTTGGTTATTTGCCTTCGTTGCGTCATCGGTTAGATGAAGATGTGATTGCTTTGATTCTTCTACAGAAGTCGTAGGCAAGTCAATTGATGTGTTCCCTCTTTCAGATGGTTTTAGAATAGGGTTTATGATGACTCTTGCTACAGTACGCCGCGTTGTTTTCCCTTCGGGTGTACTGTTTGCCACTCTATTATAGTACTCATTTGTTCTTTTCATGTCTTCAACACTCATATCTTTATCAGGAATTGTATTAACTGAAATATCTGATGTTTTCATTTCAGAATCATCAAGTGACTCTGTCATTGTATCATCTTTTTCCATCAAAGATCTTTCATCTGATTTGTTTTCCTGCTTCTCGTTTGATGTATCACCCTTAAACTTTTTTGTTCTGTGCCGTGGCTTACTTTCTGGTAATATTGGACTAACATCCAAAGTCCAAAGGTTAATTTTAACATTTCCTCTAGATCTTGTCCTGGGGCTGTTGATATCAAAGTGATTCTTCTTTGATTTATCAAGCAGTTTGTTCTTTAAATTGATTTGTCGTCTACCACATTGACTCTTATCTTCGTCCTCATCATCATCGTCATCATCATTCTCAGTATTTTCTGTATCATCATCTTCGTTTGAACTATTTGCTTGACTGGATTTTTGTTCCTCATCAGACGAGTTATCTCGCCTACCGGTAACGTCTTCGTCCTGCGAGTCGGTGTCTGTTACCGTCGTAGTAGCTGACTCACTTTCCGATGATTGCGTAGTCTCTTCCTCCTCCTCCTCATCCTCCTCCTCCCTCCTGACACGATTACCTCTACCGCTAATGCGTCGTCGCCGGGCGAAACGCACGGATACCTGGCGACCCCGACCACGCCTACGCTTTGGTCTCGCTAACCTTTTATTCCCTACACGTCTAGAATTGCTAGTACTGTTATTAACCTGATTTTGAGCATCCTCGCGCGTGAATGTAATCGGGTTCTCGTCGTCGTCGGTCATACGCATCTGCCGCTCTTCTTCCTCCCGCATCGCCCGTAGCCTGTCCATCTCCCATTCTTTCTTCTGCTCCTCAAGCTCGCGTTCCGCCGCAGCAAGTTGTGCAGCTGAGAAATTACCATCGGATTCCTCTACAAAGCGCATGGCGTAACGCTCAACTGGCGTAAGCTATAGAAAAAAAAAGAAAGTAATCTTTTTTATAAAATATTTATTGATAAAAGTATTTTTGGTTTTATTTTCATAAAATGATATAAATTTACTATTGTTTAATTGTATAAACACAAACATTTAACTATATAAAAAATAAAACTTTGAAACTTAACGTAAAGTTATATTTCTAATTTAAAATATGTAACTCTAGACAGGATACGCAGGCCATATAATATCCACTTCTGACCCACGAGTTTTAATAGAGAAAGTTATTCTTTCGCTTATAAAATAGAACAAAAACTATAACAAGTATACAGATTTGTTGTCGGAAGCGATATACATAAAAAGATAACATTAATGAAATTCAATTTAATAATAGAAACTAATAATGTACCTGGGATACAATATTTTGGACTTCCAGTTCCGCCTTGCTAACTTGCATGTCATCATTTTCAGCATCATCAACAGGGATATTTTCGTCAAATTCTGCCAAATCAGCTACAGCTTCCGCCTTTGCAGTCTTTGCAGCCTGTACGTCCTGGTCTTCTTCTACTGCAGCAAGTGCACTTTCTAATGCACCAATGGCCATCTTATCCTCTGTTTGCGACACTTCCCTTTGTAAATGCTTTTCTCTATCTTTGTTTTGATCCAAAACTTCAGCCATCCGTGTTGAAGCATCGGATTCAGTCTGATCGACGTTGAACAAATCTTGGATAGTAGTCTAAAAGAGAGAAAAAAAATGTTATTTTGGTTTTTTATAGAACGAAAAGGACCGTAACACATATTGACAAAATTTTTAATACGTACACTCTTGAAATAAGCAGTTGTAAAGTTGCCTCCTTCGATCGCGAGATCGCCAAGTAATCTTTTCTGATTTGCTTTCTTCAAGATATTTTCTTCAACTGTCATTTCACTTATTAATCTGTAACAATTATAAATAATTTATTTTTTCATATAATATATTGACTTTAATCGTATCTAAGGATAATATTTATAATAATATTTGTTTCTTTAGACAGGATACACACGCTATATAATTTCCACTTTTAACGCATGAGTTTTTATAAAGAAAATTTCAATATTTCGCCAAATAAAGAAAAAAACGATTACAGTTACAAATACACAGTATCGTTGTCGGTGGCGAAAGTCACGAAAATAACTAAATTCATATAAACGTACCTGTAAATGTGTACATCTCTAGTTTGTCCTATCCTATGACATCTATCTTGAGCTTGAGCATCCATAGTAGGATTCCAATCACTGTCATAAAATACAACGGTATCTGCTCCTGTTAAATTAACACCTACGCCACCAGACCTCGTCGACAATATAAAGCAAAAGATCCTTTTATCGTTATTAAATCTTTCCATTAAAACTTGTCTCTGATCAACTTTGGTAGCACCATCAAGCCTTAGATATATGTAACCGTGATAATTAAGAAAAGCTTCAAGAACATCCAACATCCTAGTCATTTGGGTGAATATCAGAACTCTATGACTATTAGATTTTAATCGCCTTAATAATGTATCCATTGACTGTAATTTGCCACAATCATACTGTATCAGTCTAGGATCTGGGAACTGCGTAAGCATCGACCTCGTAATCGAATGGAATAAGGACAGTTTTGTCGACAATTCGCGTTGTAACTCCATTTCCATTCGCTGTTCATTCCATAATTTATGTGGTGGTGGATGTGAAACGTGAAATCGTGGCAACGGTGCCCGCACCGCCGGAACATATACAACGAATCTATCGAAAATAGCCTGAAATTCCTCTACGATTTGTTCTGTAGATCTAATAGCCTGGCTTAGGGCTTCAGTATGGGAAAAATATCGTCGTCTTGTACGCATAGGCTCATTAATGGAAGCACAATGTAACCAGCCACTATGCCATTGACATTCTGTCGCTGGTTTTTCTATTCTCAATGCGGTAAATAGATCTTCACCGTAAAGAGGACAAGCCGCACATCTTCTATCATTGGTTTCGGCTATAGCTGTTAGTTTAGCTTGTCGTTTTTGGCGCCTAGTTTCTTCCAGTTCCGGCTAAAATAAAAATAATAATTTATTAAATACATCAAAAATAACTAGAAAATAACATTTACAAATAGGGTTTTTGTAATTTTGTTTAGATTAAAATGCAATAAATAGTTCAAATTAAAATGTTAGGACAATCGATTTGACCGAAACTTTAAAATCTTTATGTTATTTCAAACGCTAGTGAGTACCTCTCATTTTATAGCACGTTTACCTAAGTCCGCTATCACGCCTATATTCATGCCTTAAGCAGTCCATTTTTGCACCGTTGGGTAAACACGGGTTTTAATCTCAGCGATAAACACGGTGCAATAATTGACTACTTAAGTCACAGATCGGCGTGACCTAAGTGCGGACTTATGTCACACCGTGATATATATATAATGTATCTCAGATAATAGTTGACTAAACTCATACATGAATCAATCATTAATGTACTTCTTAAAATTAATGTTCCCACAACGAGCACACAATTATAACATAGAAAAGAAAAAACTGCCGGCTTATTGTGTGGGGTACGCAATAAAAATATATTTCATTTTTGCTTATTATTTTTTCCTATTTTCTATCAATACGTAAAAAGAATTTTTCAACTCTTGGAATCGTTTCCATGTAATTAAATAAAAACTATGAGAGGTATTTTTTCCTAGGGCTAGCCGCCATTTTGATTACGTCAAAGACTCTTTTACTTGCATTCTCAATAAGATGTATGTTGTAGTAAGAAAATTTATTTAGTCAATAGAAAAACCAGTTAATCATTATTCTAATATTTTATTTTACACATTGTAAATGTTCTCACTATCAAAATATTTTTATATTTTTATAGCTATTTATTTATTATTTTTATAATTTATAGAATGCAATAGAGGAGTCCCCTAAATATCACCTTTACTATTATTACTATATTAATTTACTTGTTTGTGTTATATATTAGTCAATTAAACATTATATAAAGTATAATTTACTTACCAAATGAAATTCAGATTTAGGTAATTCTTTTATATGACTTTTTTCACTATCTTTTTGAGTATTTCTTGGGACTACACCACAGCGAATTTGAGTTTGAGGCTGTAGTTGACCAGATGACTGTGATGTACTAACGTTCAGAGGGGGAACTCGCATAACTGGCCTACCGCTTATCCCGCCTGCGGTTGACGTCACAACTCCACCAATAACTTTATTCACAGATACAGGTGTTGTTGATAATCCCATAATTTGTTTGGATAGAACCGTTAATCTTTGACCACTAGAAGTCATGACCGGAAAAGAAACTAAAAAAAGCCAATTTGAACTTGAGTATAGATACAGACAATATATTATTTTATTATATTTAAAATATTCAATCGTGAATAAAAACCCTTACGTGCATTTGTAGTTTGTTGGTTAGGATTAGTCAAAATGATATGTCTACCAGTTGATGTCTGCACTAACTGAGCGAAACTAGGAACTTGATATTTTTGGACGGAATCGCCATGCTTCACTGTATAAGTATGTGTTATTAATCTTTGAGGTCCATCCTTAACGTTTGAATTACCAACAGTTATTCTTTGAGCGTTTATACCTGTTGTAGTTGGAGTAACTGTTGCTGTACTTTGAATATTCTGAGCAACGGTTCCAACAGGAATTGCTGTAATAAAAAAATATTACTTATTAAATATTCTATATTTGATTATTATAAGTACAATAAAATTAAAATGGAATAAGCTGTTATCTCGATTCTAGAATGTGCGTTCAAGAAATTAAATTAAAAACGAACAAGCTGGCTCGAGTATAATTAGTCTTGCATCAGTGCAAAAGCGATTGCATAATGATACAACCACTGATCTATGATGCATTTAAATAAACGAAAACATTAAAAACAAAGTCTTACCTTTAACACCACCTTGATGGGGTACTAACTGAACAGAAATGCCTTGTAGTTGTTGTCCACCAGCTACTTTTAAAGTCACTCCTAAAATACATGAAAAAAAAATATAAGTTTAAATATAGATAAATTTAATTAAGAAACTTTATAAAATCACTATTACCTTGACCTGTAGGATTTTGACTATTTACATTCTTTACTAATGGTGAAGTTCCTACTCTTGGTGTTGGTAAAATACCAGGAAAGCTTTTAATTTTGATTTGTTGTTGATTTGGTTGGGATGCTGTCGTTGATTTACAGACTTGATTAGATAATCTGACGTTAATTTTAATTTTTCCTGATGGACATCGTGGAGCAGGTTCTGGTTGGGTATCAATTTCTTCAATTAGTTTTCTAGATGTTTTTAACCTCTTAATTCTGTGGGCTACGAAGGCGGTGAAAATAAATTCTAAGTCAACTAGGACAAGATTTAAGCAAGACAAATCAATATGCTGAAAAAAATATTTTATTTTAATTATAATTGTTATTAATATAATCAACTTAAAACATACAATTAAGATTAATTTTTATAAGAAAAACAAAATTATCTTTAAAAAAACTGTTCCAAAGCGCCCTTAGGCTAAATAAGAATTTTATTCTGCCTTACAAATGCTTGGATTTATTTTACCCACGTCATATATACACTTTTCTATAATAGATTTTTAGAAATAGCTAATAAATAACATGGGAGAGCTTAAAAAAACTCGGTATCAAATAAAACATAGTTGTGATCGTATTTTACCTTGAAAGGATCGTAATCAAGAGCTGACCACGCTAACGATGCGGTATAAAATTCGATACCTTCCATTTGAAATGGCGAAACAGTCGGTCGCACTTCAAATAGATTTGGATGATTACAAACTTTTCTTAGTTGCATGAGCACGTTGATGACGCTTAATAAATTGCCATTCGCTAAAGTTTCTTTTGTTCTAAGAAAAAATAAAAGTCATATTTAACATTTATTATTTATGAAAATAATAATATTGAACTATTTAAATGTCGCTTACTTGGCTCTGGACATGAAATCATCATAAAGATATCTTTGACGCTTTGATAATCTACACATAATTACATGCTCGTATTTCTTTGGTAGTTGTTTTTCTACTTCACATTTTAACCTTCTTAAAAGAAATGGGCGCAGAACCTAGAAAACGATGACATAGGAAAATCTATTAATTCAGAAATTTATAAAGTATAATACTTAATTAAATAGTTTTATCAATTATTTTTTAATCATATAAAATTTATCTCTTTAGACAGGATACACACGTCATATAATTTCCACTTTTGACGCATGAGTTTTTATAAAGACGTTTTAATATTTCGCCAGTTCAGTTAAAAAACGACTACTTAATGTAAAAGTATAATAATCGTTGTCGGTGGCGAAGCGCAATTTTGAAATACTAAAGTTATACAAACCTTATGCAAACGTCGAATAATATTTTCGTTGTACTCATTGTTTCCTTCAATCATACCCGTCACAGGATTACTGAACCATTCCTTGAATTCTCGGTGTGATTGAAAAACATTTGGCATAAGAAAATGCATTAAAGACCACAGTTCCATTAGATTGTTTTGAAGTGGAGTTCCGGTTAGTAACAAACGCCTTTGTGTTTGAAAGTTCAGCAAAAGTTGCCACCTCTGTGATTTAAAATTTTTGATATTTTGAGCTTCATCTAAAATAAGATATTTCCACTTTTTTCTTCGAAAACTTTGATGATCCTGAATGACAAGTTTATATGAAGTAATGCATATGTGAAAAGCGTTTGGTTTTGTCCATCCTGTCCTTTTTTGTTTTCGTTCTTTTTGTGTGCCGTAATAAGTTAAAATTTTAAAGCCAGGGCACCATTTTTTACATTCCATTTCCCAATTGAGCATAACAGACGTTGGTACAACAATAAGGTGAGGACCCCAATTTCCTTTCTCACATGCCAAGTGAGCTAAGAGAGCAATAGTTTGGATTGTTTTACCCAAACCCATCTCGTCGGCAAGAATACCATTTAATTTTCTCTCGAACATTGTAACAAGCCAGTCTAAACCAATATGTTGATATTCACGCAACGTATGTTTTAATAAAAATGGAATTTTCGTGCCAACCTGAAATATAATTATGTCAATTTTCATAAGGAGGATAAAATTTATAAATAAACTGTTTCTTTTTACAATTATGTAGTGATTACATGTGAACAAATAAATTTTGTAATATATCTGTTTATATATGTATCCACGTTTTTCTACCTTCCTGAAATAGTAGTTTGTTATATACAGTTCACAAACTCTTTGGATAAGAAGGATCAATTCGCGATCACACGTTAGCGCGTATCTGTAAATACCGTGCGGTCCGCCCATAAGAACTATTTCTTCTCCCACAGTTCTTATAACCACCGCACGGTATTTTACAGATGGCGTGTTCGATTTTGTTGCAAAAATAGTTGTATAGTAATTTTACTCACACTTGTAGTCAATAACGTATTTCCTTTTGGCTGTATACTTTCCGCTAATGCTGCAACAGAATCCATTTCATTTTGTTTTTCTGATGCTTCACTTGTACTTTTATTTTCATCAGATAAATCTTCTAGCAATGACTTTAAACCAACGTTCTTTTCATCATCGCTTTGTGTTTGCGATTCATCTTGTGTTTCATCTTCACTTTCGGTCTCATTTTCAGATTCTGATTCATTTTCTTCTTCTTCCTCTTCATCTTTATCAGACTCTGTAAAAAAAAAATCATCTTTAGTTTAAATTAGATTCCAATACAGGAAAATAATAACTATCTTTTTTTTTTAGTCAGACAAATGCCTCGTAAGAGAACCTCATTAGGAAGCCTTCAGAAAATGGTATAGTATCATCATACAGTACAATTTATTTATTTAAGAATCAAGATATCCATGCTATAATTTTTTTTATCAATGTTTGTGCTTAAATTATTATTGTGAATTTCTTTTTTGAGCTATAGCTATTTTTAGTACAGATAACATTTCTTAGATTACTATATTATGTGAGAATGTCAAATTCCAATTAATAAATTGGGTAATAAAATTTGTTAGTTGATTTTATTCAAGAACTAATATTCTCTTTAAGAATTTATATTATTATATAAATTGAATAATTTTATTTATACCATCATCACTATTATCCAATTCCATCGGAGTTTCAGAAGTATTTCCATATTTTGCCATAAGTTCATCTATAGACATTTCATTTTCAGCCTAAAATATTAAGTAATAGTTTAATTAATATTTAATTAGAAGTAACGATTTCATTTGAAAATAATTTAATAACATACCTTCAAATCATCAAGTTCTTGTTGATGGTCAACGTTTTTCTCCAATTTTTCTTGTGCTTGTATCGTATCTTCTTCATCTTCTGAAGAGTCATCTGATCCTAATGTAAATTCAGTATCTTTACCTTCGGTATGATCACTTTCCTGAATTAATAAGAATAATGAATTTTCAAAATTTTAATATTTTTTTTTAAATATATTATTGCCCATCAATGGAAATCATTATGTACCTCTTCTACAACCTCTCTTGGGGAAGGAGATAAACTTTTATCTCTTTCTTCTAGATAATTTGGCGGCAACTCTTTCAGTAAATCTTCTAATGGAAGTTCTGACTCTTTTTTTAAAAGTTCTACTTCTTCTTTGTGATTGGATTTCATTTCTTCTTCTGCTTTTGCTATTGTCTCTTCATCATCATCAGAACATTGATTTGGTTTAAAATCATCTAAAACAAATGTTTTGTTAACATTGTATTGAGTGTAATGAAAAAGGTTATAAAGAAAAAGATAATATATACCATCAGAGTGTTTTCCAGCAGTAATAGGAGATGATATCCGTGAACTGTGTATTGATGCTGGTGTACTTTGTGTTCCTTCAGTTTTATTTAACCCTTCTGTTAACCACGATGAATATTTTTCTGTTTGGTCAACTATAAAATTTAAATGTTGATCTAAGGCTTTTTTTCTTTTCTCTTCCAATCGCGTTTGTTGTTTGTATTCCACCAACTAAAAATAATAAAGGAAAAAGAAAACATTATTTTATAACATTAAAAATGACCTCATATTAGTACATTTCGACAAAGGTGCGGAAGATGATTATTTAGCTCATGTGACGTTTTTCGCACGAGCGAAGCGATTCACACGAGGTAAAAATCTTCTTACGTACCAATTTCGAACCGTATTTTATACTACGTGAGCCGAATAATCATATTAAAATTATGATTTTGAGGTTAGAATGGTATAAGTATATATATATAAAATAAATTACGAATGTATCTAAGATAATAGTTGACTAAACTCATACATGAATCAATCATTAATGTACTTCTTAGAATTAATGTTCCCACAACGAGCACACAATTATAACATAAAAAAGTAAAAACTGCCGGCTTATTGTGTGGGGTACACAATAAAAATATATTTAATTTTTGCTTATTATAATAAAGAAAAATAATAAAAATAATTACCTTTTCAACACTAGCCCAGAATGTTTTAATTTCTTTTGCAATGAAATTCGCAATTTTCTTGAGCCTAAGTTCTTCCAATTTTTCTGCCTTTTGGGCTTGTATGGCCTTTTCTTGAAAGTATTTTTGGACCATTCGAGCACACTTTTTAGCAGCAGATTTTTTCCATTTTCGTTCTTGAGCAAAATCTGTTGATAACCAAACCATTTCCTCAAGTAAATAATCCCAATGAGATTTAGGTCTTGGGGGTTCTTGAACTTTTGGTAACCTTCGTTCAGACCACAAACCTTCTCGTTGTAATTCAGCAATCCTTTGCATTACATAAGCTTCCTATGATGAAAAAAAATTTATATTTGATAACGATATTTATTTATTTATTTCACATTTAAATAAGCTAAGAAGCTCTTTATACAAAAGTATTGAAAATACACACACACACATCCTTAAGCAAATTTTTTTTTCCTCTTTAAAATGAATATTTATAAAATTTGAAATCAATTTTAATTCTTTAAGCTATTCAATTATCTTGTTACAATATTCATGTAATTTTATCCAAAAATTAAAGTTTTTACAAGTTTGTTTGAATATATTGGTAAGGCAATAAAACACAAAATATGATTTTTCAATTGGGTTAATGTAAAATGATATATATATATTAAAAAAGAAAAAAATATCAATTTTTATCAATTAGTTAGAAATTACCTGTTTAGCTTTTTCTACAATTTGTTCTTGATTACTAACAGTATTATCACAGGAAGATGCTATTGTTGAAGCAGGCAATTTCACAAGTTTAACTATAGGTTGAGTAGACGTAATGGGAGAAATAGCAGGTCTTTCAATGGAATTAGTTGAGATTTTATCCATTACAGGGTTGGTTGCTGTTGTAGATTTTTGTGAATCTATAACAATTGGTGTTCCTCCTAAAATAAAATATTTTGTTTAGTGCTAATTATTCAATTTTAACATTTTAGCCATTATATAAAACACAGCTCTACAAAATTATTACATAAAAAGCTGACACAATAAAATATTACTGCTTGTTGGATTTATTAAAATAATGTCCCAAAGCGCCCTTAGGATAAACAAATAATATCATTTAGCCTTACATATGCTTGGTTTTACTTTTCCCACATTGTATGAACTGTTCCATCATAAGATTTTAGATCAGTCAATTAAAAAACATGGGAAGTAATGAGTTATACCTAATTATATATATATTTATATATATTAATTATGTATCTATATAAATAAGCTAATGTTATAAAATGTATAATATAAGTTTACATTGTTCTATTATTACACAATTGTACAAAATAATAAAAATGACAAGGGGCAAATACTGTTAATAATTGAACTAGATGATTTTGCAATAATTAGTAGTTAATAGAATTCAACAAATCTTACGTTTAACAAAAGTTCTATGTTACTAAATTTTTATTTAGAAAATAATAATGAATCATTAATTATTATAATAATTCACAATACACCTTGAAATCATTATTCCATATCTATTACTATTACGTATTTTTATTTTGCTTGATGAATTTTTTTTTTTTTTCAAATTTAAGAAGATATATAATTATCATGCGAGCAATGTAGTATATTTTATTTAAAGAGATGTAATACAAGAGGTAATCTGTTATATTTGCATAACTATTTCTTGAAAATACTTAATTTTTTTTTTAATTTTAGGTTTTAAAAAATAAAAAAAAAGTAAAAAATCTTTAAATGTTTTTATCAACCGTGTGTACAAGATTTTTACACTTGTAACAGATGAAAATATTTGCATATCTTTGTTTTTTATATTAGCATAGATATAAACAGATATTAGCATTTTATTGTAGGAAAAAGATTGTTAATTTGATTGATGTAACAGATTTTTACTACATGTGTACATCACCTTAAATAAATAATTAAAAATTAGATGAATAAATCGTGCATGAAATATTTGGTATAGATAATAAAATGTATTTTGTAGCAAAAATAATATTATTTTGATCTAAGTAGCAAACACGAGTAGCAAAAAATTTTTTAACTTTCAATTTTGATTTTTCACATAATCAGGGAGACGAATCACAAAATATAATTATCTATAAATCTACAGAGAAAAAAAACATTTTTTCAAAAAGTGTAATCATCTCATTAAATAATTTTATAGGAATCATTTTTATCTATTACGTTTTTTTTAGGTTATATTAAAACAAAATGTAAAATAAAATCATAAATTTAATGATTTCTTTTTAATTCTAATTTGTTATTATTTTTGATGCATTCTCACTGTTATTATAAAGGTGTAAATACAATTAACAGTAGGAATAATGGATGATTAAAAATTCGAACAAGATTTATAAAAAAAAATATGAAAATGTAAAAAGTTTGAAATTGTCTATAAACTCCTATTGTAAATAAAAAAAACATCTTATGAAGAAAATAATTAATTTATGGAGTAGAAAATTATGTTCTTTGTGTATTGTCTAGGTTAATATTCTTTAAATTTAGTTCAAATTGCATTTAGGAAAATTCGTGTCCCCAATTTCCAAACAAAAAACAAGAGACATCAACTGTAACCACCTACAGTAATCACCTATAATGAGAGCGGGTGGTATAGTAGCAGTGGGTGAGGGGTGTGCGGTGACTGGTGAAGCCTGAATTGCTGCTCGGAAGGCAAACACCATGCCATGTCGGCCCCCTTGAGGCCGACCAGGTACTTGCCCTATTGCGCAAATCATTTGCTCAGTAGATGCACCAAGTTTTTTGTGTTATTCCAAATGAAAAATTTTGTAGAATGTTTTGTATTCAGACACAAGAGTAAAGTTTAAAAATACTTTTTTTTTTTAATACTAAATCTGACCTTTGGATAACTTTATCAACTATATTATTAAAAATATTTTTCTATAAATAATATTTTCAAAAAAGTTTAGATTAAATCTTAAATTTTACATATTTATTAATATTTTTTACTAAATGTTTCATTGGCTTACTATTTAAAACACCATTAAATTATGCGCATACAATTTTGTAGATTTTATGTATTTTTTTTAATTTTCATTATAAAAATGTAGGAAATATAAGACATTGTTAACCTTCATGAAGAAACAGTGTTGTAAAATAGAAGTAAATAATGATTGAAATAATTTTACCTTGTTGACTAAGCTGAGCAACCGCTGGAGGTAGAGTCGTTGACACAGCAACAGGCGTACCACCGGAAACCGCCACTTCTTTATTTTGTGTTGCCGTCGTGGTGACGGAGGTCGAGGCATTCGTCGTTGCCGTTGCAGCCGTCGTCGTTGTCGTAGTCATAGACGTCGTCGACGTTGTGTTCACCACGCTGGTCGTGGTCGTGGCTGTTGCCGTAACTTGGACCGTGGACGCAGTAGTGACGGTGGTAGCAGTGGTGCTTTGTGAAACCTCTTCATTCTCGCTGGGATCAAGCTTGTGTTGCTTGAGGAAGAGCGTTAACTGTGGAGATGGCTGCCTTTTCTTCCACGCAGCGTAATCCATCATGTTACCGCCACTGTGCAGAAAAAAGAGTTCTGCGACGTTGTCGTTGTACTTTTCGCGAATTGAGTGCATCTTCTTGAGCTTGTGCTCCATGATACGTCGTCGGTAGCCCATGACGTCGGACTCGACAGCCGTTGGCTTCTCCGCGCCCGCCTCCGTCAGTCGCTTTTTTTTTGCGGGTGGCGACTGTCCGGTGGCGGTGGTGGTGGTGCTGGACGTCGACACGGCCTGAGACGTAGGTGCGACGAACATATTGGCGATCGAAGTGCGCACCAACTTCGGCGACGTCGTCAACACGAGTTTCGGATTCTGACGGCTGGGTGATGTGAGAGACGCCCCGCCACTGGAGCCTGTCCCACTACTAGCACCCGCGACGTTGACCACACTAACGCGCGACGTCGTACCTTGCAAATTGACGATACGTGTGACGCCGAGCTGCTGGTTTCCTGAACTGCTCGTTGGTATAACCTATCGACGGAAGAAAGAAATTTTTTTATCAGTAACAATGTTAGATGGAAATTGTAAGAGTACATTTTGTTCTTTAATTTTTCAGACAAATGCCTCGGTTTTATCAATAAGACCGACGTGAATGGTACATTCATTCGTTCTCTCAATATTGGTATAGTTGACATCATAAAAATATTTGAGTTTACAATCTTTATCATAATTCTTTGTAGTCAGCGATATAAAAAGTTCATTTTAAAACAAATTATTTAATAATCTTAGAGAATAAGTTTTATTGTATATAGAGTTTTTGACTTTTTTGACTCCATGATCTTAATTAGGTATTTGATATTTAAAACATTTAAAAAAACCTACATCTTTTATTAAGGCTATCAAAACTAAAATTAAGTAAGAATAACATTAAAAGTTATTTAGAAATTAAATAATAAACATACCTGTGTAAGGCCGGGAACTTGAGAGGCAAGTACAAATTGTTGTACGTTAGCTGATGAAAGGACATTGGCAAAGACCTGTTGCAAACTGACTGTTTGCTGTGGTGCACCTCCATTGCTTCCCCCATTATTTCCTCCACCCCCAGTAAGGGGCGGCAAACTAGGCGCACCTTGCTTATCACTCATTACACATGACACTAAAAAAAAAAAAAATAATTTATGTTGAATAAAATTAAATTTTCATCTTTTTAAATTAATATATTAAAAATATTAAATAGATATGTTGTTCTAGTGATACATTTTTATGTTATTCATAGATTATCTTGAATTGGAACTACTTATAAAACTATGAGAAAAAAAAATCACTCTAACAAAGTAACAAGGCATAGTTGTAAGAAATATATTTCCGTTACTTGTCAGATGAAATTATCAGAAACATTTAATCATTAGAATAGTGATTTAGTAGAAATAGTCATTTTTTTTTTTTTTTTACTATAAAGTACTAGAATGTAAGAAAAATATGTATGCTGTAACTACCTTCATTAATAAAAATTAAAAAAATATAAACAAATGAAGTAATAAACAATAAATAAAATACTCATGAAAAATATATATATATAATAATTTTAATAACTACAATTTTTACTGTTTTGTAATTGATTAAATAATTTCTTTTAACTTTTTTTTAAATTACAATATTAAATAAATATATTAAAAAAGTAATTTATCATTACTGGCACATAATTGATTTAATATACTGTTTTACAATCTGCTTTATCGACGCAGTTCATTAAGTCGCTTAAATTCAAAATAATTAGCGGAAAAGAAACCTAAAAAGAGGCTATGAGATCAGAGTTCATTCGACGTCTGACGACGATCGTTTTAATGTTAGCAAAACAAGAGTCTTCGATTCGCACGTAAATGAATCTACAGACTTCATTCTTGCATCTGTAATTTATTTTTTTTTATGAATTAATGACTTTTTTTAGTACAAATATAATGCGATTGTACACAGAAAATAAAGAGACTTTTGTATACCTTGAAATTAGCGGATTTTTAAAGAAAAACAAACGCAAACATTGAATTCCGCGAACAAAAGCGAAATGGAGAAAGGTGGGAAGGAGCCGAGTAAGTAGTCGTTCGATGCCGTAGGAAAGGCCAGAAAACGACGGCGACGATGCCAAAATTTCGCGCGATAAGTATTATAGAACAGACTTTAGAGAAAGGAACATTTAGCTAGTCTGTGCCTCGTTGTGGCTATATCACTGACTGGAAAATATCTTTAAATAATTTTCTGTGAGCTGCGAGGTATAGCCGGTAAAATCGGCTGCTAATCCCTCGCGTATCCAAAGTAAATAAATAAATATTTACGTTTGCAAACGCAAGAACAGACAGCCGAATGGATAAAGAACAAGATTCGCGTTGTCCCAAGAGCTCCCAGACAGCACGGTCGGAGGTACACGAGAGGGAAAGAGAAAACGAGTGAAAAAGAACGAGAGAGCAGAAGTGTGTATCGAGCGACGTAGAGCCTGAGAACGAGAGAGAGAGAGGGTGTGATCGCGCGGAAGACGGACACGGACGGGTTACGAGCAGAAAGAGAAGGAGAAAGCGGGACGTGCACGAGTCAGAGAAGGACGGACGTATAGTTGCGACGGTGCCAACGCAGTAGCGCGAGCGAGAGGCGTATATATTGCAAAAATCGCGCTCGCGCGCGCGCGACCGAGCGGCCACTGCTCTGCGAAAAACGAGCATAGCCAAGGGGGAGGGAGGGGGGAGAAAGAGAGAGGAGACAAGCGGAGTGGAATAGGCTGACGAAACGAAAGAAACAAAAAAATGAAAAGGACAAAAAAGTGAGAGCCGTACCCTTCGAGGATCCATCGGCGCGACGCGTTCGTCCCTTCGCACGGGCGATAAAGCACTAAAGGAGCGAAATAGCGCGCGGCTCGAGGCAGACGGCTGCACGAGCGAGAGGGAACCGAGAGCGCGGCGGCGCGTCGGCTCGAGGCAGCGCGCTGCTCGCCGCGGTGCGGGCCCCTCTCTTCACAAAGGAAATTTCCCGTCGGCCATGTTGGCGCCGTCGCGCGTTCTCAGAGCGAGAGAGAGGGCGCGAGCCGGGAGCACGGCCGCGCGAGAGAGACAGAGCGCGAGTGCCGCCGCTGTACACGGCGGGGGCACACACACTTACCACAGTGTAATCGTCGAAATTCCGCGACGACGAGCCATCCGCAGGAGCTTCACGTTGTTCTCTGGCAGCCGCGTAATGTAATATATACAACACAATCGAACTCGGAGTCTCGCAGACGCGCGCGCGCGGGCGCGTACACGGCTGCTGCTCGCAATGGGCGCGACGGCGGGCGTGCGGCTGCCGTTCCTTTTTTCCCCGTCCTCGTAGTGCCCGAGAGCGAGAGAGGATCGAGCGGATTTTCGCGCGACCGCTTATCGCTCAACTCGCGAGGGAGAGAGCGCGCGCACGCACACCGCAGAAAGGAGTCGTGGTCGCGCGAGCCGCGCCCGCTCGGGCTATTTCTCTCTCCTCTATCGGGACGGCATTTTGCGCTGGCTCTCGCGACGCGCGCGCGTTCGGCGCAGAGCGAGACGGAGCTACGTGGCGGCGCGCACACGGACACACACACACACGGCGCTCGCCTTCTCGCTCGTCGCGCGCACCGGGCCGAGAGCGATGCCGGAGTCGGAGAGAGAGACGGAGGTTCTCGGCTTTCGGGGCGAACGTGGCCGATGCTGCTGCTGGTTCTGCGTGGGCTGGTGGCGCCACCGGGCTCAAGGACGCGCGGCACTGCTAAACATGGCGACCGGCCCCTGCCTCGCTGCGCGCACTCATACACACACACACACTCGCACACACTGTTTATCCGGCTGCGCGCGCGTACACACTCGCGGCGGACGACGGTGTAGATCCCGGGGGGTAGGCAGCGGAGCGCGGGCTCGCGCCGCGCGTATATCCGAATCGTCGTGCGGCTCGGCGAGCTTTGGCCGCCCCGCGCGCGAGAGAGACGGAAGAGACGCGCGCGAGCGCCCTCGCAAGATGGCGCTCCGACCGGGACGACGGCGAGAGGAGGTTGCTGCCCCACCGGTGCGAGAGCACTGGGCCGGGTGGGGGGAAACGGACGGGCAGCTGACGGCGGGCGTCCCGCCGGTCATGAATCATCCCGGGACTCGGGGGCCAGGGACGGCGGTACGACGGTACCCGTGACCGTACGGTTCCCACTCTCGCCAGGCGAGTGGCACTGCCGTAGGTGGGGGGGCGGAGCTTCCGGCGCTCGAGGTGGGAGACCTGAGATATACGGCGGAGCGGCCCGCACCGTGCGAGGAGCCCACCTTCCGGTGAGTCAGACGCGCGCGCACACGAGGCAATTTTTTTTTAATTCCCTTCGCGAAGGACCGTGGCCGCTTGATTCGCCGTAACGACGAGTTCTCCGTATTCCGCGAGAATCGCTGAACTCGTCGAGCGGGCTCTGGAATGGCTGCGATGTTTCCTTGTTTCCGAGATTCGAGAGAAATGATAGTTGGTTTCGATCGCGCGACACGCTCAATTCAAGATGGCGGGAGTCTTGGCTCCGTTCTGGCGCGCCGTTCGTACATCCGTCGACTAGCGACGCCACGTGGTCGCAAAAAATTTGAATAATCACGGCTCATCGATTGTTTCGTCGTTCTCGCTAATTCTTTGCCTTTTGTGACCCATTTTTTCGACGATAGTTCGTTATTCAGCGTTTTTCCTAAGATATGCAATTACGTCTCTCGCAATAACTAACGATTATGTAAAAAAAAGAAAAAAAAGGGGGAAGCACGACTTATTGAGCTATAATACAGCGCATGCTTAATTTTAAACTCTCTCTCGCATTACATAACGAGCCGTTTTCTATATAATCATAATTAGAATTACTCTAAATTTAAACACGTTTGCGGTTATGCTATAATGCTTACACGCCACTTTACATTAGCGAGTTGGCATTGTGAGCACCGTGCTCCGAAATGAACATGGTACCAAGGTAACTCGAATAAAAGCTGGCGAACAAGCTCTTCTAATACCTCTACTCTAGGCGGTAAAAAATTGTACTTTCAAAGTTGCGCTCATCGAGGCAATATAGGCATTTTACACGCGGCCGGTGACCGCAGCATATGCCGGTGTGCTCACCGCGTGTGCACGTGCGCGCGCGCTCCACTACTTGCAACCGCGCAAAAATCACATCTCGCACGCGCGCTTGTGCACGTAAGTACGTACGTGAGTACGCGCGCGAATAAACTATAAACGCACCGGGCAAACGAAGCACGAGTTGAGAGAGCCTACTTTGCTAGTCTTCGGAGTCACGAGCCAAGAACGAAGAACGGAGCAAGTGTGCCGCCGAGGTAAATAGCCGGGGGGAAAAGGAGAGGCGGGAGCGTAGCAAAATAAGGAGCAAAAAAGAACAAAGAGTGAGAGAGTAAAGATACTCACCGAGTTAGTCCAAGGCAGCAGCAGCAGCAGCGGCGTGGCCGCGCGCACTGCCGGCACGCAATATGGATTTTCTTCCTCGTGCCTGCGCCGTTCGCGCTCCTCCCTCGTGGCATCCGTAGGCGCGCCTGCAACGATCGGCCCGCTGCGGCTACCACCTTGCTGCTGCTGCTCCGCGCTACCGTTGGAAGGCTGCACCCGGAGCATCCGGGAGTCGCTCGTCCACGAGAACAGTGACCCTCCTCCATCGTTACTGCCGTTGTTGCTGTCGTTCTCTTCCCGTCGACGCGATGATCTGATGCGGTAGCGCGATCGCCGTAGCGCTGATACTCGTCGTCGCTGAGAGAGCTGCCGTTGCCGCCGCCGCCGCCGCTGCCGCGTGTTTTCTCGCGTGATGCGGGCGATGCGCTCTCCGCTCTCTCACTCCGTCTTTGTCTATCTCTTCTCCTACGGACTGCGAAGTTTTTCGGAGTGGCACACGCACACGTGGACGGGCGGGAGAGAGACGGATATAGAGGCGCTCCCTATACCACCTTATTATACAGTTGACTATACCTATACTACGTATATGTATGTTTGTATTGAGGTAGTCGCGCGCCACCCGCTGAGGGAGAAAGAGATAGAGAACTACGTAGTCTCCCGCTCCTTGATAAGGAGTCGAATTTTATTACCACAGCTGAGTGCCGCCGGGCGCGCTCTCGCGGTCACCCGACCTATAGATGCCGTGCCGGCCGCAAGGCTGTTAACTGCCGCTTTCATCGAGGCGATATACTTATACTGTGCAGGTTTTATAAAGTATTGGTCGAGTTCTGTCGGAGATTGGAAAAATCGCTTGCCTTTTCAAAATGGTTAAATCGCTCAAAGTGTTTTACTTGGCTATAAATCTTGGTCAATTCGTTTGCCCTTATATGATAACTTTCAGTTTACGAAAAAGTACAGACGTTTCTTTAAAGTTGTTTTCCTACACTGTTATTAAGATTATTTTTATTATTACTTTGAATTTAGTATTTATTTTTCGATTGGATTATTGTATAAAAGATTTTAGCAAAGAAATTTTCAGATAAGTTAAATCAATAAAACACTTCGAGTGATTTTATCAGAATATTACGTTTTCGGTTTACGTATACGATAAAGTATTTGGTCGTCTAAACTTGCTGTTGTAATGAAAAAACCTTTCAAAGCTTTCATAATGAAATTCACTTGAATTTTCGCTTTGTTGTCGAAGAATTCCTTTGGGGTAATCGGATAAAATTTTACTCGGAGCACTAGTGTTTCTACCTGTCGGTAAATTTAATTAAATTGGAGCATGTAAAGGGAACAAACAACGGGATGAAAGAAAAGTATTTTGTATTTTTATTTAATGTTTGTTCTTATGGTGATTTTAGTAGCGCCATAAAAATATAATTACACATAATAAAAATTTCATGTATAAAAGTAGACTGAGACCGAATTTCTTGCATTTTACAACTTAGACGACGTGAATCATTATTTGATGACTTAAAAATTCGTAAAAGTGTCAAAATATTTTAACTAACATTAAAATCTACCAATCCTATAGTGCTATAACTATAAAATATTCTAAATATACGACTTATGGATAGATCAATAATATCTAAAAGCACATCAAATAATTGAACACTCAAAAATCAATCGTTTCTATTTTGAAACTCCCCCGTACCCCATTTTGACTAATCTCACTGCAAAAGCGAGCTCCAATTCTCGCCGCATCCGTAAGTACATCCCACTTCCACCTTTAAAAATATCTCGCGCGCAGGCCAGAATATATAGACTGCAGGCAGTATCGAACGAGCCACACGAAACTCGAAACGCCGCGCGCGCGCAGCGACATTTCACGTGTGGCCCGCTTTTTTCATCCGAGCCGCGTGCGCGCGGGGCATTGTCTTCGCTTGCGCGAACGCGCGGGTAAAGTAAGGTAGCTGCGGTCCGCCCACCCAACGGTTCCTGATTGAGCCCCCCACGAGACTGCTGCCGGCAATGCAGTGCCGCGTTGCTGTACTCTTGTACTTACATGCACGCGACGCATATGGGTTCTTCGCTCTTTTATAATGTCGGTTGTTGCAGGCTATGTCTTTTGTCGGTAGTTCCTTCCTTCCTTCCTTTTCGGAGCTGATGTTCTCAAGGGCATTTTGTCGCGCATGATGTGATTTCTCGTTGAATTGTATTTCCAAGTTAAATGCGCGTCTGGAAATTGCAGAGGTCTGCGCGTACAAGATGAAAGAATATGTTATTGAACTTTGTGTATATGTATGGAAATTTATTCTTTCATTAAAATACAATGAAAAGAAAAGAGTGGGTTTTTAATCGGTTTTCAAAGTTTCGTATATATCGACTTCACCGATTTAATACGTTGCATAAATATTATCAAATGTATGGATTATATTAATATCTCAAGGACTGGAGAGATAAGATTTCTGTGTAACAATATTTTTTTATTGTTTAACCCAATTTGTAACAAAAAATTTTCTTTTTTGCAGGGTAATACTTATTGTTTGGTAGACTGGTACGCTCATTATGCAAGAATTTTAAATTCTTTAAAGAAATTTTTACATATTATATACACTGCGTTAGCACACGATGGCAAGATTAGATTCGAACGTCTTTCCAGCCTTGAGCGAAAGTACAGTAGCGAAATTACACTCACGAGGCATTTTTACCGTCTATGATTTCATGTTGCAAACATGCGAAGATCTCATGAAAAAGACGGGTCTAAGTTTTAAGGTGATTATTTATTTTTATTTTCGACTTGAATTCATTTTTTTTAACATTAAATTATTGCACAGTATTTTTTTACGCTTTTAAGATATTCCGTAAAAAAAATACGCTTGCACATATATGTGTCGAAGAAATCGAATGATAATTGCGTACTTCTGCACACGTAATCGATAGATATTTTGAAAAAATGTTAAATTGCAATAATTATTTATTACCATTGCTTAAATTTTATGATAATAATAACTGTTAGTCGAGTTGTTTCAAATAAAAAAAATATTGTACGTTTTAATTTTTTGCAGGATGTTGAAAATATAAGAGAAATGTTCTTAAAAAGTTTTGGCGGTGAAACACAAGATCCACTTGAACTTTATGAGCGCGAATCTCAAGATAAAATAGCAACTGGCATAACAGAGTAAGACGTTCAATTAGTATTTAATGATAAGTTTTTACGTTATTAAAACGTAATGTTACGGTCTTAGTTTAGACAACTTGTTAGAAGGAGGTCTACACTGCAGACAAATTTATGAAATCTGCGGTTCTTCTTCGGCTGGAAAATCGCAGCTGTGCCATTGGATATCTATGTATGCCACTTCAAGTGCCTCGACGGAAGTGCACTATATAGACTGTAGCAGGAATTTCTGTGCCTCTAGAATTCAAATGATACTCGATGCCAAGCAATGTAGTGATGCCGTGAGATTTTCTTTTTTTTTTTCGTACTTTTTATTTTGAATTTTACATGAATTATATTCAAAAAATTTTTTTCAGATTATAGGCAAAGTTATGAGTAATATCAAGGTTCATCGAATTTCCAGAATAAATAATTTGATCACCATTTTACATCATCTAACAAAACCACAAGTTCCAGATCAAAGTAAATTACCAAAGACGCTTGTAATCGTAGATTCATTGTCGGTATTATGCGCGATCATTCCGAATGATTATGAATATAATTCTATTTTGAGTAATTTTGCGTCAGTTTGTAGATATTTTGTCAATCACTTTCGCGCTGCTATTTTAATTGTAAATACAGTGAGAGGTGAATACAGCAGTGCCTTCTCCGCGGAAGAAGATAAGAATGTTAGTTTAGGTATGCGTCCTGCATTAGGAAATTATTGGTCGTGTGTACCAAATGTTAGATTATTAATTACTCACCTAGAAAATTCGCAAAGAGAAATTTCCATATGGAAAAGCTCTCAATTGGAAAATGGAAAAAAGTGTTTTGTAGATATTAAAGATGAAGGTATTTTTGGAAGTTAATCAATATTTTTAATTACAAAAATGTTAAAAAAGAAACTAAAATTCTGAAAACACTGGCATTTAATTTTTCCACGCTTAGTTTTTATTAATTTCTATGTGAGAAGCTGATCACATATAATAAAAGGAAAATCGCAATCATCTTTTTTTTATAACAGTAAAAGTATATAATAGTACATTTTTACATAGTATTGAATTTCGCGAAGCGAAACAATAACATATGGTGCTTTTCTAATTTGAAGACGTTTTACTGACGTCGTAGTATTATTGTTATTATTACTACTACTTTTTGTAAAAACTATTGTTTTTTCTTGTGACACGATATTGAACAGTATTTCATATATTATAAAGCTTTCCTTTCGTGTACATATAAAGTTATATTCGTTTTGGAGCAGCTCTATCTAAAATTCAAAATTTATAATCATCGAATTTCGACAATTATTATTTTTATACTATTAAAATACTTTCTTTTTATACATTTCAATATTGAAAAAGATATATTTTCTTTTGTGTCATAATAACGGGTTAAAAAAGTCCCTAGCTGCTTATAGCGTTTACTAATCTTTTGTAAAAGCTGTATGACGTATCGATTATGTAGTGCTATAATGATAAAACTACGAATTTATATAATTAATACATTTATGTACAACTTGTTAAAAATAAAATATGTTATGTTTCTACTACTTAGTTTCCATTGAATAATCGCTATACATATACGTGCGAGATGTTAATAATATAGTCATGTCCTTGACTATAATTTAGTAGGCTTTTTGAAAGTAACAAATTTGCCTTTCGATATTATCAATACTAGGTCAGAGCTAGGTAGCGCAAAGCTTATACTTTCATTGTTACTTTCACCTAAGTATGGTCCGACAATTTGCAATGGAAAGATCGGCTCTCGTTTTACAAAGCTCCTGAGCGCGAAGAACGGCAGTCTGGAGTCTGCGGCTCGCTATCTGACGAATTTCAAATGAGCAACAGCACGGCAGCAGCTGCTGATGCGCATGTAATCAGAGTGCGGATGTAGCAGTAGCGCTGCACACGTGCGCACATCAATGTTTTCTGTTGATCTCCGATGTACATATATACTTAGAGATATATATGTACGCGCGCGTATCATCCGTTATTCAGCGCCCCCTACCACAAGTGCTGCAACGAAGAGAGATGAGAGGATGAGCATGTATCGGTATATATGTGTTTCTGAAAATCCTTCATATTGCAGCAATGTTGTCCTGGCAGAAAATTTAGGTAGGGAGCAGCAGCGTTGCCAAGTTTTCTCTCCGTCTGCAACTCCCCGTAACATTTCTCGTCCTGCGGGCAGGAAAAAAATGTACACACACGGCAATCTTACCTCTAGGAAAATTAAATCTCCCGTCGTGTCCCCCCACCCTCTTCCTCCCACTTGGTAAGCGTGCATATATAGGTGTACACGTATCCGTGTGTGCATGGTATATACCGTGCGGCAGAGCTTGGCAGCTAGCTTGCTAGCAGCCGCCGCGACCGCGTCGGTGTGTACGCACTCATCCGCCGTGAGGCGCACAACGTCAACGTCGCGCAGCAGCAGCACATCGCTCTCGTCACTCCCGGGGGGACCCTGTGTCCCGTCATTTTAATTAGATTTAATTGAATTAGCAAGCACGCGTCTTCCCCGCTCTTCCATCTCAGTGGCAGACGCGCTGCTAAACCATGGCTTCCTTGGTAGCGGACTACGGGACTTCCTCGGGCTCCGAGAGCGAGAGGGACGATCTGTCGGACTCTGAATCGTAAGTGTTTACTCATCGAGCATCTATCCTGTCTCACGTACCTACACGCGCACACCCACCGCCTACTCGTGAATGTACGCATTAGCGCGCCGGACTGTTCTCCTTTCTCTCTTGGGAATATAAACATTTTTTCTAACCTCTCTGTCTCTATCTCTACTCTCTCTCTGTCTTCTCTAGTTTCATAGTCTTTCTATACGCGGTGTTTATTTTCGCGCGCGCACGGTGTGTGTTCGAGTATGTTTGTGTGTCTGCTATATAGCTATATAGGTACGAGCGCGCTCTGAGCTCTAGCCTATAGGCTATATATGTACTATGCCGCAGTAGCCGTGTGTTTACCAGTACGTGAGGTCGTGTCCTTTTCGCGGATTCTCGCTGTCTTCCTCTCACTCTCTCGAGCGCTGCAGCGGGAGATCACAGCTCGCGCGTCCGTGGTCTCCTTTTCCCTGGCCTTGCGTTTAGCCGTTTACCTTCTTTTTTACCGTTGTGTACATTCGCGCCGTGCCACAGGGAGGGCCCCGTTTCGTTAAAAATTATGTAATGTGTAATTGAGCATCGGATGCGGATAATCGGGATATGTAAACGCCGCTGCTCCGCTTTCTGCGAGTCGTGTTTTTCCGCGTACCTACTTAATTGCATTAAGCGGCCGCGAGCGAAAAAAATAAGCGTTGGAACTTTCTACTTTGCTTTCAAAATAGAAAACCATATCGATCTGCTTGCAACGGCGTATGCATTAATACTTAACGCTGCGGAGCAAATGCACGCGGTGATAATCTTATACAGAAAATATCTATTGTTTTTTACGAATAGTTTTTGCATGTTACTTGAAAACAAAACTGATAATTTCTATTTATAAACAAAAACAAGTTGAAGAAGTTGTATTTTTCATTATTTATTCTTGATAGAAAATTTCGAATTTATGAATTTAATATGAAATTTAACGGTTGCTAAATAAATAAAAACTTCAACAGATTTGTTTAATATAGACAGAATCATCCATAGTTAAATATATGTATTATTTTATTATTGATGTATTCAAATACTTGATAAAATGATAAAAAATTATTTAAATATTGTCAATTCTCAAATTAGCACTATTATTTAATTTTTTTTTATTAGAAAATCTGATAAAACATATAAAACCAAACTGATTCTTTGTAATCTGATATTGCCTAACTATTAGTTCTAAGGATGAAGCGGAAGAGGAGAACAATGAAAATGAAGAAGATGATGACAAAAAAGACACTGCTTCCAATAAGAAACTTCCATTACCAACGCCTGATTTTAATGGTACACCCACCATGAAAACTTCAGTCTTCACTAATCCCTTTGCAGAGGCTGAGAAAGCTAAGAGTGCTATTCTTGAAAAGCATGTTAAGATGACTCCTACATTAGATGATACAAAGATGATCAATGGTCGAAAAATCTGCTGGAATTACAGAAAAGGTCGCTGTCGGTTTGGTCACAACTGTACATTTGCACATGATTCTGATTTGCATCGATCTGCTGCTGAATTAGAAGCAATTCGCACACCCCAAGAAACTATTATATGCCAGACTCAATATAATGGACAAGTAGCAGTACATGATGAGGAAGAGGTGGACCAAGAAAATAATCAGACGCACAAGCGCAAGAAAAGACCAGGTCTAAGCCAAACTCTAGTACCTGGTAAAAAGGTTTTGAAGATATACAAAGCACAACAAGCCAAGGCAGTTAGTAGATAAATTTTAAAATATTTATTGAATTCCTTTAATATTCATTGCATCGCAAAAAGTGATATTATAATCTTCATAGACAGGGACAATTTCTCTATTTGAAAAAGATATTTTTTTTATATTGTAATAAATATATTATAGATTATTATTATATTACATTTAAAAAAATCATGTTACAAAAGTAAATATAATACAGATTTATTTAGCTTTTAAAAAATCTGCTGGGACTTCCAAGTACTTTTTCCATTTTGTATTTAAATATTATTTTATTTTTATACCAATATTTTTTCATTTTTATTAGGAACTATTTAACAAAATGTTATCTTTGATATATTATCATTTCACATTATCTTTTTCAAAATAGTAAAAATGTTCTTGTATTAATTGTCAATATTATTGTCAATAGCGATGCAATTTTTCCTATGAGGATGAATAATCTAGGTAGTTGAAATCAGTTTCCATGTTATAGGCAATTTACCAAAAATGCTTTAATAGTAACAAGTCAGTTCTACATCCTCAATAATTATAGAATCATTAAGAAATTATAAATATAAAAACTGAGATGAAAGTTAACATTTTTAAAATACCTTCTTTTTATGGATTAAATCATAAAAATATACAAATTTTACTCATGACACCAAACTTATAAGTATATTATGTATACATTTCTAAAATATACACTAAAGAAAATTAGTGTCAAAGCAAAATCAGTCTCAAAACAATTTTTAAATATTTTAACAGGTTCATTATGATGTCATATAAACTTTAAGCTTTTGCTGTGAAATAAAAAATTGTACAAATTTAATTCTTCTTGGAATTCTTAATGTAATTTGATACATTAATTCAGTCAATATAAAAATATGCAGCTATATGTAGTTATATGTCACATTGTACTGAACCTGTACAAAAATTTAAATTAACATCTATTTAGACTGAAAACAGTGTAGAACTGTCTTTTGAAACATAAAGATAAATCATAAAATGAAATAACTGGTGTTACACTCTACTTAACCTTCCTATGACGGAGAGTGATTTTTGTGTAGTACGAGTTTGGGTCCAAATATTTTTTGATTACATTTTAATAGATTGCTACTTGAAATTATGATAAAGTAATATATTTAAATAATAATAATTAGATGTGAACTATTGGTAGATCTCTTTCTATGCAAGTATATTTTTTTTTGACAAAATGTGAAAGTTTTCTTGTTACTCTCTTGTCATGTTAATCATAGCTTCCGTCATCGTAGGGTTGTAATTTAGCTAGAAAAATATCTTATATATTAATAAAACGTTGAGATCTCTTTTGATCTAACATTCATGTAATTCACAAATTATACTTCCATACATTTACTATTAACTACATATTTGTAAAAATTGTTGAAGAAAGAAAGTAAAAATACTTTTTACTACATAGTTTTTGATCTAAGAAAGAAAACTTTAGTTGGTTTTCATGTTATATAATAATATTTAATCATATACTCCAATTGAGATAACTAGTATCTTCCTTGAATTACAATAGCTTCTTTGTAATTGTGAACTAAAAGATTTTGGTACTCGCTATGTATCCTGTTATTTTTTACAATGAATAATAACTCATCTGTACCTCACAGAAATGAATCCTAATAGAATTTTATTTTTGCCTTTGAGTATTGAAGAATTTTAAAATAAGCGCGGAATACTAGTCGTTAGAAAATCATGCAATTGTCTTTCATTAAATAGTTTACTTAATATTTTGTACAAAAACTTTTATAGCCATGATTTTCTTGTGGATTGACTAACAGACATCAATCATTAAAATTCCTATATTTCTAAAAATTAAATTTCGTAGTTTTCCAGCTACAACATTAAATCAACATCTTAATGTAAGATTTTACCTTTTATTGTAAATGGTGAAATATAATAATATTATACATAATATAATATATATTAAATCTATACCAGATTAAGAAAGATTTACTTCCACTTTGTGGTAGGATGTAAAATAACAATAGCAAAGGTATTGTTTGATCCGCTAATAATATTCATTGTTATATTTCATGCACTACTTATTTTGAACTTTTGACAAAAATAAAATTTACTTTAACCAATATCTTATAAAATTTATTTTTTCCTCTCATATTATTCTGGTTATCATTTATAATGATAAGTATATTAAGGTAAGGGAGTAAATATAAAAAATTTTAGCGGACAAACGACATTTTATTCATTCACTATAAGTACAATATAAAGTCAGATAGTATGCACTATGAGGTATGTACATACATATTTTGACAAGTATTTTCATTGCAACATTCATTGAAAATATAATGATTCTTCCATTGTTCTCCATTTTGTGTCACAGGCACTTTGTCAGTTGCTTCTGCCAAAAGTTAAAAGTCTGTGATATTATTTAGCATACATCAGATTTAATCATCACAGTGAAGTACACTATAGAAGAAATATTTTTTGGTTTCACACCGTGCATGTGTTTACTCTCTTAGAAATTACATAATAAACGTTATGAAATTAATCACAGCACATTTTATTCAAATGGCCATTATCAAGCGGTTTTTGTATTTCATTAAATGAAACTAAATTAATTTCTCTTAATTAGCAAACTTTCATTTTAGGCAGCAATGTAATTTTAGAAAACGTAATTGGTTTACGCGTATCTTACCTTTTGTATTTGTTTTGACAAGATACAAAATAAAAAAAAATATTAGGATCATTATTTTTGCTTCAATACTTTTCGACCCTAATATTTTTTCTGAATATACAGTTCATTGAAATCAATCAAAATAAACAATTCTGCACTCGTATAAATTGCAGGTGCATCTTTTAAATAATATTATTATAAACATCGTTTCCGTTTCACAGTTTTTTCTTAATATGAATTTCCTAATTTTAAGTGCAATTTAAAGTAGTGCTTATGCTTTCACATAAATGTACAAAATTATTAAGAATTTTATATAAATTTGAATATTTTTATACTATTAAAATCATGTTTTGCTTGACTTTTCCACTTAAAATCTTAATATTTGAGCAAGTTTGCTATGAATTCTACACTTAATAAGTACATGTTATTTACATACTTGAAGTTTTTGAATGAAAATAAATATGGTTGAATTTTGAAAAGTATCACTTGTATCATGACCATTTGTTTTTAGCGAAGCTCAAAAGTAAAATTGGACTTTAATGAAATAAATAATTTAAAACTCTATCTAAAAGTATTTTTGTTTTTTTTTTTTCAAAGACTGTTATCAATGTTATCTATACTTTGAAATACTTAAGTACCTAAACAAGTTGTAATACTCTCTTATTTTTCTAAGAAGTTATTAATCTGTCTTTAAAAAATTATTACAGGAAAATCTTTGATAAAAAAAGATTTTTTAATCTTTGTCAAGCAGTTAAAAATATTCGAGGTAGAAATTACAGTAAACGCAGATAAATTGTTACAGATATCAAATCATCACAATCGAATTTAAAATTTAAATATAAAATTGGTTTTCAATTAGACAATATGTATAAGTAACGAGTTTATATTTTATTTTACACTCATATAGTTAAAATATAAAAATCACTTGGATTTTATAAAATATGTAATAACAATTGTGATTCAACAATTTTAGTATAACGTAATTTATATGTTGAAATTTTTATTGATAATTTTAAATGTTATTTTATTATGAAAACAAAATTGCAATGTTAATAAAAAAAATGTTATCAATGAATAACTTGTATATCTAATTAAAAATTTGTAACCGCTTTTAATAACAATATAATAGAAAATGATATATCAAGTTCACATAATTCGAGTGATTTTCAAAAGGTATATTCATATCACAACTGTTTTTCATGTTAATGAGGTTTCACTGTCAAGTCTATCATAAAATTTTGTCCTATTTGTCAGATATCTTTTATATGTTTTAACATATGGCTATTACCTCTTATATGAATTTGCATGATCGAGCGATATACTATAATCCTCGCCAATTAGATTAACGTTATATCAATATGTCTTGCAAACAAATTATAGTATGGCAAGCCGTGGCTTAATATGTTCAGAAGTTAGTTACACTTGATTGAAATGTTCAGAATTCTAAAACATGAATTAAATTTCAAACTTGACTTTCAAATATTATTTGCAGGATTTAAAATATATTTTGAATGACTATTTTCAAACATTATTCTACAAACTTAATGAATTTTTATAATTATATTAAGTTAAAAAATAACGCTTATGTAACTACAACTTTATTCAAAAACATCAATTTTAATGTATTCTGAGCTAAAAATTGCTGTTTTAGGAACATGTTCCAGAAGTTTACAGTTTGTTTTTATCATACAACAATGCTGAAAAATAAAAACACGAGGCAAACGTTTCGGTTATTTCATAAAAAATTAAAAGAGCATGATCTAATTTCTTCGTTAAACATTCACGCTAATACTGCAGTAAAATTGGCGGGGTTATCGCTATAACATGCAGTAAAAAATAAAATCTTAGTCTACCAATGATTTCCTTTACTTATCCTAAGATTCTCATTTAAAAGAAATCAATTTTAATTGAATAAATCCAGACTTAGTTTCTTATTAATAGAATCTATTTACGTAGATAATTTACGAGGTATTTCAATAATGCTATCCTACTGCTATTTTACGCCGTTTAAGAGATCCTTTTTATGATTCGCTTCTTCCATTTTTCCATTCTCCTTATTTGCTGTTACCGCTGTATTCGCCGCGCAGCTGTTTGGTTCTGTGCCGTTTGTTTGACCATTTTTCAAGCAAGAATTTTGTGATTTGTCGGCTCCTTTCGAGCCCTGATGAACGCCATTACTCGAACCATTCTGGGTTGTTAATACACTTTGGCCTATTGTGTCAATACCATGTTTCAAAAATGGATTTTTTACTTCACTAAAGTCGCTAGTCTTTGCAGCGGTTACTGCGCCTATAAATAATCATATTATGCAGTTGTTGATAAGATGTATTTAAAAACGGTTTGTTTAAAAATTGATAGTCAAATGAGCATTCAGTTATAAACAATGTTAAATTTGAAATGTTAAAAATAACTTTTACTTAATTGCTGGATAAAGACATAAATCTTATTATTCCTTATCGAGCCTGATTCTCATTCTTGCAGCAATAATATTATAAAAGTATAGAATATCTTTATTGGATGAATTTATAAAATGAATCTTCAAATTTTCACATTGTTTCACTGATAAACTGTATATTAATGCAAGTTGTTTTATCGCGTTACGATATTTAGGCAACGAGTGATAACTTACCGTTCAAGTTGTGACAGTATTTGTTAGTAGTATTCCATTCCTCGCGCAAGCTCAGGTTAAACATGCTGTAATCAGGATTTCCTGTAACTTCCTTCTCAATCGTCAAAAACTTGGGCAGTATGTTTTGTAATTTGTCACTTGGCAACGCTGTGTAAGTTTCAAGCAGCATCAAACCCTTGCATCTCGGGTGAGCCGGCTCACGGTAGATGTCCAGTTGGAAATACTGGTTGTTGATTAAGAAGCAGCGCCGGCGCTTAAAAATTGTGAAGTGCGAATCGTCACGCTGGGCGAGCATGTTGAGATAGTCTCGATGCGTCAATTGAGTTTTTACCTCGACCACCTGGCCGCACATCTTTGGTCGTCTGATAGTGTGAATGTACGACCAGTGACCTGTAATCAATGCAAATGCCATTAGAGATACACGTAATCTCACTGTTTTCTCATGCCCATCGTCCATCGAACGAACTGCGCATCTATAGTATGTGTACATTTACGTAACTCGACACAAAGTAACCGTCTGTTCAAATTCTTGAGATTAATGTTACGAAATCTTTTTTTTTGTGCAGCGATAAAATGTATGAGTGTGTGACATTAAAGAGATGAGGAAGGCCGCAATAATTCATACTATACCACGACTTTACCGTGTCGTGAGTTGAGAAACGAGGTCACCATATATTGCTCTAGGAATGGGTCAAAGACAGACTGATATAACAAATTCCTCTCTATGAATGATATACTGTTGTATTGGCAATAAAAGAAAAGAATTTCGCCGAACCTTTTTGTCCGCGCTTTCGCAGTCTCGCCTGGGTCTTGGGGTTTTTGCTCTGCAGATAATTGTGCACGACGTCGAAGTCTTGGAAGGGCGGGAAGGCGCTGTCGAGCAGCGGACCCTTGACGAGGAACTTGACCTTGCGACTGGAGGCGCGCAGCCGGTCGCCGGTGTCGATGCCGAGCTTCTCGCACACGCACTGGATCATCCGGCAGATCTTGCTCTCGAAGTCCTGCGAGTTGTCGATTACGTCGAAGTAAGGGTGACCGACCCACGCCGAGGCTGCCTTGTAGTCGAGCTCGCGCGCCAGGCCCAAGCCCTCCGAGCGACACGCGTGATCCTCCGTCGAGTAGAATTCCTCGGCGCCGTTTGCTGCGGAGACCATGTGGACGATCTGGTTGTAGCGGTTGTCGCGTAACTCCACGTTGTTCCAGCCATTCGACGCCATCATCAGCTCCCACTTGTCCTTCGAAATAACTGTTGCAAAGGAGCGGTTAATTGTGTATTCTCGATATTTTATAGATTGATTCGTTGATTAAAAGGGCTTTCATTTAAATGAAGAGACAAGATTCACTTAGTTTAATGAATTAATTTGACTAGGAATTAAAGCATTGATCAGACATCAATGAACCAATTGTTTGACATCATAATTTTATTACCAACTTTTCGGGAGTTTCCTTACTTCCCTCATCAGGGCATTAAAAATTACGATTAAAAGGTAAGGAAACTCCCGAAACGTTGGAAATAAAATTATGATCTCAAACAATTGGTTCGTTGATGTCCGATTAATTTTTTAATTCCTAGAAAACATTCATTTTTACGAGTTTTGCGCGCATAGAACTTTGCAAGAGCGCAGCCTGACATTGAAAATACTAAATTTTAATGAATGGTTTCCTTTGCGACGTAATACCTTATATAACGATACTCGGAATTGCGCAAAAACTAAATGAATGTTAGAAAATTTAAATTGAGAGAAAAACTTGTTTATTTAATTGATTCAATAAGACTTCAACCAGTTATTATTCATTTGGAAGTTAATGAATAGACTTAAATTAATCTATCATTAATAAATACTGAGTTATCTAATAGAAGGTAACATCTCAAGTGCCAACTCTTTAATTAGAAAAAAAACACGTTTCTTCTCTCTCAATAATATTGTTTATGTATGCAAGTTTTACCGTTCTAATTGAATAAGCTCATCTAATTTATATAAGACTCTATCGCAAAATATCGTTTAAGATATTACAATCATAAGATAAACATTTATTCAATTTGTTCGGACATAATTTTATTTATACACGACCATAATATTAAATTTCTTTACTGTTTCTGTAAACAGTCTATATCGATTGCAAAGTAACTTTCTAGAGTCACCGTACGCAACTGGAGAAGGTAAACAAACTTTGAACGAATATAGAATACAATGGCAATGAAACCTGATTAAGCTTGAGGTATGCATTGTTACAACTTGTAAAGGCATGAAAAACGAAACTCACATGCAGACGCGTCCATAGCACCACGATCACAGATAATAAGGCAATTTCTATCTAGACTTTGGCCCAGTTGAAAGAAGGTGTTCTCAATCTGGAGCATAGTTTTCAGTAAATTTTCTTGGAATTTGAATGCTGCAACAAAAAATAATATGATACTTTAGATTTACAATTCCCATTGTTAAATAACATTTTTACATAAATATTATATTAGCATCCTATAATTGTACTTTTTATCATATATAATTATTCTACAATTTTCTTCGCTACTACTAACGGAAGATTGAATTAATTTAAATAACTCTATGATACTATCTTTTCATAAAGAAGATAAACAAGAGAATTTAATGGAATCATAAAAGTTAATTCAAACTATGTTTATTTATCATACAGCTCGCCATATTACTTTATAATACATTATATGAAATAAGCGTGTGAGCAGGACTAGCGATGAATTTTGTACGCATTTAAGCTTCGGTCTTATAAATAAAACTTTCTGCTTTTTTTTGTTTCTTTTTTACGAATACAAACGACCCATTCGCGGGACAAATGTGACGACAAAATATACACATTTCATTCTGCTATTAAAAACAGTACCTTGCTTTAATATTTTCTTGTAGAGAAACTTGCATCATGAATATTTCATTACTCAATAAGGTAAAAATATAAACAAGTTGCAAATAACGAAAAACCGCAAGTTAAAATTAAATTTTACGTAATAAAAAAGCGATACACTCTTACTATTGCGGCTTATATGGTATAGCAAAATATTTAAACGCTCGAAGAATGTGAGTTTATTCGTGGCGAGCTATTAAGATTATTATTTTAATAGCATCGTGTGTTTTTATCAGCATCGTGTGTTTTTATCATGTAAAATTCAAGAAGGCTTACAAATTCTATCAAAAGTTTATAAATTACAAATGCAAACTGTAATTCGTAATTTTTATTGTAATTTCAATATAAAATCTTAATCTAAATACTCTTTTTTGTTACCATCATTGTTTATATAATTTTACGTTCAAATGGAAAAAAAAATTAAAGAGTATTATGTTCTTTTCATATATTTATGGTTAATGTCGTAACGCAGGAACAATTTTTTATATAAAATAAGATGTATATAGTTTTAAAAAATAATATTTTGTAACAGAAAGACTTGAAATATCGATTCATAAGATGTTTAATATTATTCCTTTCGTTAACGAACCATAAATTAAAAATTATTTAAAAAACAAAATTATAATTATTCTGTTGAATAATCAAAATTTTATTTCCTAT